>JAIUZE010014192.1:0-49688 GCA_022085475.1 Heliosperma pusillum | reverse complement strand
GAAAAAACTATAAAGCGATTATGCATGCAACAACCTTGGCTCTTGATACCGCTTGTATGTTTCTTAAACTCAATATTAGACACTTCTAATATCATTATACATTTAGTTTACTCTTAAACTAAATAAATCTTATGCATGCATAACAAAATAAGACAAAGATAAGAAGAACTTTTCCTTACATTGATCTTATGACAAATATGGGCACAAAATAGGACTCCTTCCTACTTTGTTCTTGAGCTTATAATGTTAGGGATGAACTTGCAAGTTCTAAGTGTTAAAACACTCCTATTAGATGCACCCAAGACTACCCTTTTTATCACTATTTAAAATACTACACTAGTATAAAATAGTAGATCCCTTAAATAACTAATAATCTAATTACTACACTTAGTAATATTATTAGTAAATGAACACTAGAAATGTGATGCTTCTTAAGCTTTCTTTTAGTGTGAGAATGTAGAGAGAAGTAAAGATATTTGCATGAATGAATTATGTGAGATAGGGTATGGAATAAATAAGAGAAAAAACAAACCCTTTGATGGCTTGCTTTGGCCGGTCACACACACACCCACATGGGTGGGGTGTTGTCATTTTCACATTGTTCTTAACAATGTTAGGTTGAGTGTATGGGTCATTGTAGTAATCATTTGTTCTAATTCTTAATGAGAATAAAATTACAAACTAAAAACCTACCCACCATCACCACAAAACCGGTGCACCCATATAAAATGGGTGTCCATTTTATTTTTGCAATTTGTCATTTGTCACAAGTGTGACATGTGACATGTAACATGTAATTAGGCTTATAAATGTACATTTAACTAATTTAAATGTAATTTCATAACAAATAAATTAGACTTAACATTTTAAGTCACATTTAATAATTACATGTAAATAAAATGGGTCATCTCATGTTTGGTTAATATAATCTACAACAATTTGTAATTATAATCGACCAATTTCACTTATCTCAAATGTTTCATAAACATAATGCATTCTTAGTAATATAACAATTTAAATTACCAAAATGAATCTTATTTAATCATATTACAATAAGATTTGTTTCTCACTCACAATTTGAACTTGGTTCATTTTAAGGGATTAATTAATCTGCATCACTATACAATTAATCAACGTACATGATTAGGGGATTGTTCTTTAGGTGTGACCTCAAGGGATCAACTGATCACCACCGTCATACGACAGTAACGTCAAACTCAATTGAGCCAATCGTTACCGATTTATGTTGACCAGTTGACTACAATATTCATCATCCCTTTGTATTCTTATTATTGAGATTTAATTATGTGATCGCACTATTGTTGAGGACACTTACTCCAACACTTTAAGGATATCCACCGCTTCAACGATGCCCTTCCACGTATTAGAACTTACTTCTTTCGATTTAAACATGCCCACATTATCACACCTCCCTTTACAATATTTATTCCGAATCACCCTAGCCCATAGGGTATTTGGTTCGGACAATATCCGCCATCCCAGTTTGGCCATGAATGCCACGTTTACCTGACACATCGACTGGAGCCCAAGGCCCCCTTCGGTTTTCTCCTTGGTAACCGTGTCCAAGGAGATGAGATTAAGCCTTCTTGAGTGTTGATCCCCCCAATAAGAACCTCCTAGATTTCTTATTTAAGTCCATGCAATTTCCAAAAAAAAAATGTTAGTTAGACCACGCAATTTCCAAAAAAAAAAAGTTACCGAATAGTAATGTTTCTCGTTATAAATGACCATAATCTTTTAAGAGCAAGTACAATTCCATTGCCATGTCATATTTTGACAAGTTCAAAAAATAAGAATTTTTTGTCACAATGGAATAACTTTAAATAAAATATTTCAATGGACCCACATTATATTACTAAATTTGATGGAGAACTCACTTCTTCTTTTCAAACCAAGTTCTTATATATAAGAACAAACTTTATGTTGCAATGGGACAAACGTTTTTTAAAAGGTTCTTATTGACAAACTCAATACAAAAACCTCCCATTGCAATTGCTCTAAGTTTAAACAACGTTTTTTCTAACATGTGCTCTTAGGATACATTTTAATAATCTGTAAATGGAAAGTTAGACGATAAATATCATGAAAAGTTGAAATGATTAAACACATTTTTCAATTTCCAATGTCATATTATTGCAAAAGGGCACATGTTAGAAAAACCAAATAAATATTTATAACAATCAATCTTTAATATTTTCCACAAATTGATCTCCAGTTTTGTATGAAAGATTTTTTTTATTTAAAAAGAATTCTACATTAATTTCTCCATAAAAGAAAAACTTTCATCAAAATACTCTTTTCATGACTTTTTAGGGTTTTTATTTTTATTTCTCAAATCAAAATAGAATGATGAGAAGCATGAAAAATAGATAAATTGTCGATTTAAAATTTATCTATAAATAATACACTTAAAAAGGTAAAACTCTCCATATACCATGCATACATTGCACGTGGTCTGTACTAGTGAGCTACTAACTTATAGTGTAAAGTATAAGTCGAAACTGATCATTTTGAATCACACAGTGAGCTACTAACTAATAGTGTATAATATTACCCTATCATTGAAGCACAATAATTCTCTTATGAGAGGATCTCACTGTGACAACCTGCGGTGACTGTGCAAAAACAAAACTAGTCGTTGTTAATACTACTAATTACCTATCAAATATAGAATTTATAAGCCTAAAGTATTCAATAAACTATGCCCCTAATAGGTAGTAAAGCGGAAGTAAAGAGCCGGACCCAGAGGAAATCGATTAAACTAAAGCCAGATTAAACCATTGACTAATACTACTATTTAAGACACTAACGATAATTAAGACTCACTAATTATTTATAATCATAAACAATGGATATTTACATTGGAAAACATGTGATTGACAATTGACATATAAACAGAAATTTATTTGGTGTAAAAAATAACATGATTAACGGTAAAAAAAAAAAACAAATATTTCTAGTCTAGGCCATATAACAAACACTTGGTAGGTGATAAAAACAATATTAATAAATCGGTATAATTTCTCCAATAGCATCCAACTAACAAGCAAACATGAACCCTTTTTATCCCCCTTTATTAATTTACCTAATACAAATACTTAATGACTGACTTATATAACCATATAGAGAGCTCTTCTTAGAATGGGTTTAAAAATGTTAATACACATGAGATTCCCACACAAGAGCAATGCTAACAATTTCAAAAGAGTAATGCTAGGATAAGACCATTAATAGATTAAACAATGTCACTATGATCAAACATGCAAATCCCACAAAAGAAATGTAACCTTTAAGACAAATCAGAAATTCATTGGTGTGCTTCTATAATACTCTGTAATTTATTTGGAGGTTACTCGGTCTAGCAGATCTGACTCCGTCGAGTATACTTAATGTAAAATTGCTCGGTTTTAAGCTGAACAATTCAACGGAATGTTTATTCTATTTTCTGTATTATGTTGCAGCGGAATTAACAGTATTTTTGTGGTTTTTGTATGTGTTGGAACGAAAAAAATAAAAGATATGAATTAGCTAAGACAATCTCGCAACATCACTCAACTAAGACTTGAATTAATCAAGTGATATCGCAAGACAACTTGACCAACTCGTGTATGATATCTCAACCTCGCAAGATATCAAGAACACATGAATTCAACCTCGCAAGGATGAATGGTATTATTTCCCTCTCGCAAGAAGTAAATAATAGAACTTAAAGCTCGCAAGCTAATAAGAATAACAAACAAGTAATAACTTGAATTCAATTCTCAACTGTGTATTAAAAACTTATTACAAGACTCTTTATTTATACTACTACTAATTACCATAAACTAACTAGCTAGTAATTAGGAAACAATGTGAACACTACCTTACTTGGAAAAAAGATCATCACACTACTTTATTCAAATTATGAAACTAATAACTAGACTCGATTTAGGAAAGTAAACTTGAGAACAATTTAAACCAAGCTTCCATCTTGCTTTTGAATGTCACGTCCATTTTGCGTCATCCGCGTACAATCTGGACAACTCAACTTAAAACGATCATATATCCTTCGTTACTAAACCAAATAAAGCGCGTGACCACATGTTAGAAATTTAACATCATGTACTTTCATCTCCAAGTGAAATCACGTCAAAATGAGCTATATATTATAAGATATTTAGCTCAAAAGTCGAAGGAACGAATATGAAATGTCAAGAGAGACTTAAACTTGCATTTTGAACATATACCCATGTCCCTCATGTATCATTCTCCCCTTCTTAAAAAAGAATCGTCCCGGTTCTTGGAACTAGGATCAAATACATATGATGTAGCAAATGAGAAGATATTTTGATTAAAGTAGACACCATAATACTTCTTTAGTTCATCATCCTCAATATAATCTGCATGCTTATTCATCTTATTTGATTTGTAGTTGCAACCAGAATCATAAGCGAAAATCCTCTTCTACAATCTTTTCTTGTGCTTTCTTTTCTCATGCCTCCCTTTATCGTGCCTTCCATCCCACCACCCTCCATGCACAATTGAAGCACAATCCAAATAATTGTTGCTCGATATAACAAGAATATCACGAGCTTCCATAACAATAGACTTTAATAAGAAAGAACGTTTATAGATCTCACCATATGACTTCTTATCAATGTATTTATTTAGTGGCGATTGATAATTACTCTTGAAATCAAATTCATAATGAGTAATCCCTTGTTTATTATGAGGTTCTTCATAATAAGGCATATCATTGGTATCAGTCTCATCTTCAAGAATAAAATCAACTTGTATGTGTAATTTGGGAACCACCACTTCTTCAAATTCTTCGTCAAAAATAATTGGTAAGTTAGGATCAAATAATGAAGTATCTTCTATACGAGATTCATCTTCAAAAGATAATAGTTCATCATCAATCATATCTTCTGTTTGATCATCATCACTTAATGACACCAAAATAACCTCGTCTTCCTCCTTTTCTATTTCACCATTCGGAATTAAACAGTCTTCTGTACTGTATGGGTAAGACTTCTCTACATGCGATTTTTCTTTATCTTTGTGAATAACTTCAAAAGTTTCATTTTTTGCCTCTTCTATTTTTTTTACTTCATAAGTTTGAACTGATTTTTGAAGTTTTTTAAGAGTGAATGACAAAGAATCAACTGCTCTTTATAACTCTTTTCATAATAAATAAATCTGATATTCCTCCCATTCATTCCATTCAAGATTAGGTTTCTTCAAACCCATGTCAACACACCAAAACAAACTTCAAGGACCGCCTTGGTTTAAGGAAATCAAGAGCCGAAACTCTGATACCAAATTGATGTAAAACTGCTCGGTTTTAAACTGAACAATTCAACGGACTGTTTATTATGTTTTCTGTATTTATGTTGCAGCGGAATTAACGGTATTTTTGTGGTTTTTGTATGTGTTGGAACGAAAAAATAAAAGATATGAATTAGCTAAGACAATCTCGCAAGATCACTCAACTAAGACTTGAATTAATCAAGTGATCTTGCATGACAACTTGACCAACACGGGTATGATCACTTTTCCACGCAAGATATCAAGAACACATGAATTCAATCTCGCAAGGATGAATGGTATTATTTCCCTCTCGCAATAAGTAAATAATAGAACTTAAAGCTCGCAAGCTAATAAGAATAACAAACAAGTAATAACTTGAATTCAATTCTTAATAGTGTATTAAAAACTTATTACAAGACTCTTTATTTATACTACTACTAATTACCATAAACTAACTAGCTAGTAATTAGGAAACAATGTGAACACTACCTTACTAGGAAAAAAGATCATCACACTACTTTATTCAAATTATGAAACTAATAACTAGACTCGATTTAGGAAAGTAAACTTGAGAACAATTTAAACCAAGCTTCCATCTTGCTTTTTGATAAGGGTAAAGTCGCGTCTCCTATATCAAAGTAATCATAATTCACTACTAACTAATAGTCAGCGGTAAGCAAGGTATCGAATCCACAGGGAGGCGGTAGTATTCTAATCTGTTAAACTAGGTTTGTCTCTTAAGTAGCAATTTCGGGGTTTAAGATTGGTATTTCTAAACTAATAGCAAACAAAAACAATAAAAGGTTGAAAACAATAAGATTAAAAGTCTAGGGTCTCAGGTTCACTAGGATTATTGTTTAGGGATAAGGGTGTAACCAACTATCATGCAATAAAGTTATCTAAGGTCACAAGATCGGTCGATTCAATTGTGCCCTTTAGATCTACAATTTAACATGCGATCGATATCATTAAACGAGTTCTATTTAATTATCGTAGCCTATCTTAGTCTTAACCCGGTCGGTGTTAATCCTAATTCGCGAGACTAGTTTATTAATCCTAGCCAGTAATCAAACAACTAGAATTAAAACGATAATCAAACGATAACCATGCAATTGCAATTCAATTAATTAGTCTACCCCTTCTAACAATCCTAGATCCCCTTTCAACCCTAGAAAGAAAATTAGCTACTCATAACGATATAAATAACAACAATGATAAATAAAGTAAACATGATTAACAATTATGAAAGGATTAACAAAGAATAATTAAAGAATTAGGAGGTAATTAAATTGAATAACAAAGAAAGATTGAAGAATACCGATTACAACTTTACAAGTTGAACTAAAGACAATCCTCTTGATAATAAAATCCAGTAGCAAAGTAAAGAAAACTTGAGTTTCTAATATTAAAGCATACCTAATTATGAAAGACGAGCTTTCCTTTTATAATAAAAATCTAATTAATTAGGTTAAACTAGTTTAGGAAAATACGAAAAGCCGTCAAAAGGTAGGTTGCTCGATCGAGCAAAGTGAATCTGCTCGATCGAGCAGCCATCACTACGACTCGATCAAGCAAGGGGCTTCTGCTCGGTCGAGCATCCCTTCTTTTGGCTCGTTTCTTGATTTTTCTTCATTTCTTCTCTTTCGTTCTCGACTCCCATGCCTAACCTTCTACGATCCGACTCCGCCATGCTTCATATCTACTCAAAAAAGCTCCAAATGCATCCAATCTGCATTAAAACATAACAGAAGCGGCATAATCGATATTCTAGCTAAAATAGCATAGAAATAAGCAAGGAAAGACGATAATTCGAGTTATATGTAACTAAGCGAAGCATAAAATATGTGTATAAATAATGATCATCAAACTCCCCCAAACCAATCTTTTGCTTGTCCCTAAGCAAAGCACTCAACACTATACAAGGACAACATACAAATGGTGAATGAAAAACTCAAAGCTAATGTTAATGCACATACAAATCCCAAGCTATCCATATCTATAAAAAAAGTAATGACCAAGTTGTACCAATAAAACAAATTCAAAGGCACGGGAAAGTAGAAAACGCACCTCATATTCCAAGATTTTACATGATACCGTAGTATAGACAAAAACCAAATACCTTTCAATTTTCACGGCTCAATTTGTCGGATTCTCGCGGATTCACTAATGCACTCATAAGTTTATGTAAGGGTGAGTGTTGGACCTATTTTATAGTTTTGATAATGACATGTGTTCACTTGATAATGTGTTTTACTCAATATATCATATGCATGTAATTATGTGTTTTAGTCTTATTATAGCTAACAACAGTTACAAGTTCTGTGAGATAAAGTTATGACAACTTTGGAATAACTTTGGAAGTTTACATGGAAGTTATAGCTTCAAGCAAGATCTACCTCAAATAACACAAGACTCAAGATGGAGGGTCTTTGTGATCAAGATGAAGAGATGATCCGTATACTGAAGATCTTTGTGAAGATTAGATAGTATAGCTCGTCATTCGGTAACTATTCCATTAGAGTGATTTTGAGTTCAAAGTTATAGCTTTAGCCTATAACTTTGGATGATAAATGTTGATGCATGATTTTGGAAGTAAAATGTTTTAAATCTTTTCAAAAGTGAAAGAGTATTTTTATATTTATCAAAAGTTTTAATAGAGAATATATTTATGAGATTCTATTGGTTAGTAATACAACTTATGGGTTGTCATGCTACTTAGGGTTTCTAATATATTCTATCTCAATTTGTTGTTAACCTAATAAGCCCACCTAGGGTTTGAGCCACCTAGGGTTTCATGGAAACCTAGGTTTGTGCCTCCTAGGGTTGCGTGCTCCTAGGGTTTCGTGTAGCTAGGTATTTCGGCCTCCATAAGTTGTTTTCCTTGTTTACCTTAATCTAGGATTCTACTATATCTTTACAACAATATTTTGAGATATTAAAGATAAATATATTTCTAAAAGATAAAGCAAATAATATTTTGAGATAAAGATATTTCTAAAAGATAAAGTAAATATTATTTTAAGATATTAAAGATAAATATCTTTCTTAAATATTAAGCTAGGGTTTTAGATCTGCTATGCTTCTATTATAAATACTCCTTCCCATCTCAATTATGAGATACACGAAATATACACGAAATACAAGAGTCACACGACACATACATACTTGTGATAATTTTCCAAAATCGTTTTAAAGCAAACCTTGAGCAAAATATTTATTATTTTTAGTGTTTGTTTTTCAAAAGAGTCGTGCATCAATTATTGTAAATCGCTTGCGTGAAATACGTTATTGGATAATAGTACATCACATAATCTTACAATTCTTTAACAAGAATCTGTGTGAGTTATGTTGTACTTTCTTATTAACGTAAGATAGTATAGAGTATTTAGCGATACTCACATTGAGTTATAATCATAGTTGATTATACGAGTGGGTTGATAATTTTTGTAATTCGTAGAAAGGTACTAAGAATTATTAATCGAGAATAGTGGACGTAGGTTTCAACGTGTGAAACTGAACCACTTCAAAAATCCGTGTGCCTCTCTCTACTCTCTTTACTTTTCGTTATTTTGTTACTTGCGCTTACTTTGATTAATTAATTAGTTGATTTTAATCTATAAGATCAAATAATTAATTACATATCATATAAATCGAAAAAGTGGGGCTAGTTTTTAATACTCAATTCCCCCCCCCCCCCCTCTTTCGTATTCGATCAATAGACTCCACAGTGAGTTTTGTAAAGATAGAAAGAAATAGAAACACTCACTCAACTTATGAAACATGCATGCATTCTAATGTGATAGTAATTTCCCCAACTAATACACATTCGTTATAAAGTACATGAATCAAGACAACAAGGGAGGCTAATGAGTGAAGGTGTAGAAGTGGATTGTGGCAAGGCACGTATGGGAATGTGGGGCTAAGACCGGTAGTCGCAGCGACACTTACCAAAGCATTTCTACAAGGCTAGCACAAACCAATACCCGACTAGAGAAATCATCTTAAACTTTGACAACACAAGAGAGATATCGATATTGCTCTCTGAAAAATGCATTAGACTCTAGTATATTCTCTTTTATTATCCCTTGAACAATTTAATGAAGCAACATATATTTTTTCTCCTTTTTTCTTTCTTTCTTTTCTTTTCTTTTCTTTTCTTTTCTTTTCTTTTCTTTTCATTTCTTTTTTTTTCTTTTGCTTCACAACATTTCTCAATAAAGGGAATAAATGACACAATTCCCGACCCAACCATAGTAGAAAAGTAGATAAGAAAAAGCATGCAACTGCGACTGTCCCGATAAGGTAGGCAAATTCTAGGAACGTAGCTATTAGATATGTTATGAAACAGGCTACAAAAGGCTCAAATGGGCTAAACATAAAGAACTCAATAATAAGGGTATAAAATCAAGTCTTTTTGGTTATGTGAGGCTCATTTGAAAAAAAAAGAACCGCCTTTCCTCATGCACTTTATCAAACGAACGCGTATAGTATCAAGAAACGAATGTCACACTTATGCAATTTGATGTTACATATTCCCCAAGGTGTACCACACTCAAGCCTAAAGACAATGAGACCAGTTTATTGATGTTCCTGGTCTAGGAAGCTCTATAGACCTCAGAATTTTAAGTGGTTTACCAACTAAAATGGCCAAATCTAATTAGCATAAGGTATGTCAAAAAACGGTCAAGACATGTCCTATGACCTTTGTTTTCAAAAGTAGTAAGTCAAAACAATGTACATGGACAACTTATTTGGGATTCAAATGCAGAAACAATGCAAATTATCATCATTGTTATTCTATTTCACCAAGACTCGACCTAATAAAATAAAAACATGTTTTTGGATTTTGTAAATTTTTCAATTTTTATGATTTTTTTTTCTCACACAACGGAAATAAAGACACGACATAAATAAAGACTCTCCCCCAAAACTAAATGTCACAGTGTCCTCAGTGTGACGCTAACAGCACAACAATCACACAACAACCAACATCAGCAACCTAAAGGACACAACTAACACAGGGAAAGGGGGAAGTAACTAAAAGAAAATACAATAAAAGAAAGTATAAGGATAGATAATACCAGTTGTATAGACATAGCTTCCCCCAAATCAGCTGCAAAATGAGGGGCGTAATGACCAGCTGTCACTACTGCTCATCAGTCGGGTTCAAGTTCAGGTTTCGTTACCTCGGTAATCTTAGGGGAATTACCCAAGCTATACACCTTTTGTAACTTGCATTCCTCTCCCGTCAGCAGTTTTTCCATCTCAACTACTGCCTTACTTCGTGAGCTTCCAGCTTCAGCAGTGTTGGAAATTAAGGCGATCTCCAGAGGATCCCTATCCAAACACAAAGGGAGACAGTCATCAACTGTCAAATCCACAATATCGACCCTATGACATGTCTCTTCTAGCATGGGGTGTTTCATTGCATTATCTAAGTTGAAAGTGATAGTGTCATCCCCCACTGTTAGTGTAAGTCTCCCGTTCTTAACATCTATAATCGCGCCCGCAGTATGGAGGAATGGCCGTCCTAAGATGATAGGAATTTGGGTGTCCTCAGCCATATCTAATACGACGAAGTCAACTGGTATGAAAAATTTCCCTACTCTAACCTGTACGTCTTCTAAAATTCCCAAGGGTGTTTAATAGAACGGTCAGCCATTTGTAAGGTCATGGTTGTAACAGTAAGTTGACCCATATTTAGCTTTTGACAAATAGAAAATGACATTACACTAACACTAGCCCCTAAATCACAAAGGGCTTTATCAATAGCTAGACAACCTATATTACAAGGAATAGAAAAACTCCCTGGATCCTTTAGCTTAGGTGGTGATCGGGATTGTAACACAGCACTACATTCCTCAGTAAATGCAACCGTCTCCACTTCATTAAAGGATCGCTTTCTTGTCAATATGTCCTTCAGAAATTTTGCATAAGCCGACACTTGAGTGATCAACTCAGTAAATGATAGACTCACTTGCAAATTCTTGACTACCTCCATAAATCTTCCAAATTGTTTATCAAGCTTGGATTTATGTTGGCGGTGTGGAAAAGGAAGTCTAATGGTGATTGGCTCGGCTTCTTTTGCTTTTGTAGATGAAGTAGGACTCTTATAAGTCTGATCAGGGGTTGCTCGATCGAGCAAGGGGGTGCTCGATCGAGTTTGTCAAAACAGGAACTTTCAGGAACTTTTCGAGCAAAATTTTTGAACTTTTCCTGGGTTGCTCGATCGATCAAAGAGGTGATGCTCGATCGAGCAACCTCTTTTTCAGCCACTTTTTCGCTGTTTTTCGAATCTTGACGAGCAACTTCCATACTTTCATCTGGCTCATCCCCTTTCATTTCCGGGCCTTTGTAATGGGTCTCACTCCTTAAAGTAATAGCATTGACTTGTTCATGTGGAGGGTGTCCCTGAGGAGGAAGATTGCTCGGTTGTTTGTATGGATTTTGAATTGCCAATTGGGCAATTTGAGTATCCACTATCTTGTTATGCGCGAGCAATTGAGAAATCTGAGCATCTTGATTTTGTTGTATCATGAGACTTTGCTGCAACATGGCTTTCAATTCCGCCATATCATTACTTGAAGGTGGTGGAGGTGGAGTTTTTTGAAAGTTTTGGCCTCCTTGATTTGGACGGTTATAATTTCCTTGAGAATTGCGATTTTGAGGAATCACATAAGAGGAACCTTGTTGTTGAGGTGGTGGCGGGGTAGGATTAAGAACATTCTGACTTTGGTAGGAGAAATTTGGATGCTCTCTCGTCCTCTCATTATAAAAGTTAGAGTACGGTGTACCTTGCTTAAAGGATTGAAAAACAAGTACTTGTTCAACCGTACTCATACACTCTTCCGCATTATTCCCCATGGTACAACATCTTTTACAGGTTGACACTTGTTGAACCATGGCATGGACCGTTTGTTTATTTTACAGAGATTTGGAAGTTTGTAATTCGGCAATTTTAGCAGTTAATGCCTCCAACTGAGCGACAACGGCATCGTCCGAACGTCCTCGCCTCAAATTACCTATTGGATTGCCATACTCAGCGGTGTTAGTAGCTATCTCATCAATTAACTTCCAAGCATTAGCATCGGTAGTGTTATTTTGGAATCTTCCATTGGCAGCAGAATCTAGCAATGCTCTCTGATCATCATATAACCCGTTGTAAAACTGGTTGCATAGGAACCAAGTATCAAAACCATGATGTGGAACAGATTTGACAAGCTTTTTGAAGCGAACCCATGCCTCATTAAAGTTCTCAGAGGGACGTTGTTTGAAACTTGTGATTTAACTTCGAATGGCGTTGGTTTTCTGTGGCGAGAAATATCTTTTATAGAATGTAAGAGCCAAAGAATTCCAACCGGTGATGCCAAGTGCATCCACATCTAACTCACCTAACCAATCTTCTGCCCCGTCTCGTAGTGAAAAGGGAAACAACACCAACTTGATCTGATCTTGCGTTACCCCACCCGTTAAAGGAATAGAGCAACAATAATTGGTGAATTTCTCCATATGCTTAGCAGGATCCTTAGTGGGGCTTCCTCCAAACATGTTTCGCTCCACCAAAGAGATATAAGATGGACGAATCTCAAAGGTGCCATTACCCGTAGTAGGCATGGTTGTAGTGGTAGCATGGTTAAAGTAGGCATGGTTGTAGTGGTAGCAGAAATATGTATATCCTCTTCTAAGGATGGTTTTTCTGCGACAAATTCAGCGTAAACTGTGTCAAGCGTACCCAAGTCTTCCACTTCTTGAATTTGCTTCCAAAAGTTTCATCTAACTCGGAGAGTCTCTGGTTCGGAATCGTAGGGTACAATATCGGACCTAGAACACCTGGGCATAAACGAACACTAAAGATAAAAATGAGAACTGTCTCAAGGAACTTAGGTTCCCTAAGATGAAAAAAGACAAACTAAGTAGAAACAAACAGAAAACTGTTGCCTCCCCGGCAACGGCGCCAAATTTGATAAGGGTAAAGTCGCGTCTCCTTAATCAAAGTAATCCTAATTCACTACTAACTAATAGTCAGCGGTAAGCAAGGTATCGAATCCACAGGGAGGCGGTAGTATTCTAATCTGTTAAACTAGGTTTGTCTCTTAAGTAACAATTTCGGGGTTTAAGATTGGTATTTCTAAACTAATAGCAAACAATAACAATAAAAGGATGAAAACAATAAGATTAAAAGTCTAGGGTCTCAGGTTCACTAGGATTATTGTTTAGAGATAAGGGTGTAACCAACTATCATGCAATAAAGTTATCTAAGGTCACAAGATCGGTCGATTCAATTATGCCCTTTAGATCTACAATTTAACATGCGATCCCTATCATTAAACGAGTTCTATTCAATTATCGTACCCTATCTTAGTCTTAACTCGGTCGGTGTTAATCCTAATTCGCGAGACTAGTTAATTAATCCTAGCCAGTAATCAAACAACTAGAATTAAAACGATAATCAAACGATAACCATGCAATTGCAATTCAATTAATTAGTCTACCCCTTCTAACAATCCTAGATCCCCTTTCAACCCTAGAAAGAAAATTAGCTACTCATAACGATATAAATAACAACAATGATAAATAAAGTAAACATGATTAACAATTATGAAAGGATTAACAAAGAATAATTAAATAATTAGGAGGTAATTAAATTGAATAACAAAGAAAGATTGAAGAATACCGATTACAAGTTGAACTAAAGACAATCGTCTTGATAATAAAATCCAGTAGCAAAGCAAAGAAAACCTGAGTTTCTAATATTAAAGCATACCTAATTATGAAAGACGAGCTTTCCTTTTATAATAAAAATCTAATTAATTAGGTTAAACTAGTTTAGGAAAATACGAAAAGCCGTCAAAAGGTAGGTTGCTCGATCGAGCAAAGTGAATCTGCTCGATCGAGCAGCCATCACCAGGACTCGATCGAGCAAGGGGCTTCTGCTCAGTCGAGCATCCCTTCTTTTGGCTAGTTTCTTGATTCTTCTTCATTTCTTCTCTTTCGTTCTAGATTCCCGTGCCTAACCTTCTACGATCCGACTCCACCATGCTTCATATCTACTCAAAAAGGCTCCAAGTGCATCCAATCTGCATTAAAACATAACAGAAGCGAGAGAATCGATATTCTAGCTAAAATAGCATAGAAATAAGCAAGGAAAGACGATAATTCGAGTTATATGTAACTAAGGGAAGCATAAAATATGTGTATAAATAATGATCATCACTTTTGAATATCACGTCCATTTTGCGTCATCCGCGTACAATCTGGACAGCTCAACTTAAAACGATCATATCTCCTTCGTTACTTAACCAAATAAAGCGTGTGACCACTTGTTTGAAATTTAACATCATGTACTTTCATCGCCAAGTGAAAGCACGTCAAAAATAGCTATATACTCTGAGATATTTAGCTCAAAAGTCAAGGGAACGAATCTGAAATGTCAAGAGTGACTTAAACTTGTATTTTGAACATATACCCATGTCCTTTATGTATAGATACTGTTGGAGTAAGTGTCTTCCACAATAGTGCATTTATATAATAAATTTCATTTGTAATATATGTGGCATGTTTAGTGTATTTTGATACTCCACATCAGTTGATTAACGTAAATCGATAACGCTCAGCTGGCTAGAGTTAGACGTTATTGTCGTATGACGGCGGTGATCAACTAATCCCTTTAAGTCACACCTATAGGATGAAACAGGGACGAAGCTATGACAAAATAAGGACCAGGGCCGAATTCAATTTCATCCATAATACTCATTCATCAAGGGTCTCGCACCATTACGTCAATGTATATTTTATAGGCTTTTTAAATTAATATTTAAAATATACAAATTATCGAGTTATATTTATTCTTGTTTAATTATTGATGGACAAATTGATTTTTTTTTCAACAAATTTACTATATAGTTTATCGAGCGAGTTATTAATAGCCTATATGATGAATAAAACTAGAAATATAAGTAATAAACCTAAAATAAAAAAACATTATGCTGCTAGGAGTCGAACCCATGACCTCTTCTTCAAGAGATGGATATCTCAACCACTATGCCACAGTAACTTCTATGAATAAATGCCTACTTATTCATTATTTATTCTTCAAAAGCTAGCCCGGGCCGAGGCCCCTACGGCCCAGGCGTAGCTTCGTCCCTGGGATGAAACCCAAATAGTAGAACTAATTATTTGTATACGATACATTTAATTAGTGCATTACATATATTTGATATGTACGTTAAGTTACGAGAGTTATTATTGGAAATTGAGTTAGGAACTCATTCCACTTAAGTTTGTTAGTCAATTATACGAGTACTGACTGAATAAATTTTGCGTCTTACTTTAATTCGATTAAATAAGATTTTAATTAGTGATTAATCGTTAATTCATTAAATTAGTTGAGGTTATGCATATATTTTGAGGTAGAGGTAATTAGTTAATTATATTTACAAGGAGTTGTAAAATAAATTAACTAAGCATTGTGGAACCCATTATATATTGATATAATGGTAAAATATCACTTAAAAGTTAAGTACATATTGTTTATTAATTTGTGTCATGTAATTGTTATATGATCAAATTAACACTTAATTATACAAGATAATTAAACAGATGATTATATGTATTTGTGGGACAAAATCAAAAATCAAAATGGACCACATAACACATGTGGAGGCCGGATTTTTGCTAGTGGAGATCCATGATGATTGTTCTCTACTAATTCCACACTTCATCATATGATTATGACATGTATGACACATGATCATTATCATTATACAATCTCATACACTACCATTGTGCATGTGAATAAAATAAAAAGAAAATCACCCAATTTGGGGCTTAGGTGTGCCGGCCATAGTGCCATAAAATGGGCAATTGTTGTTCATTTTCATACACTTCATTTTTGTGCTTATTTTCCTTCTTCTCTTTAAAACTTCCAACATCTCTCTAAACTCACATGCAAACTAATATTCATATCATATCATATTACTAGTGTAGTAATACAATAATATTAGTAGTATTATTTCTTACTTATTATCTAGTTAATAATAAGCTAAGATAATTTGACTGGATTCTTGGGTGCAACAAGAAGGAGACCTTCTACTTTGGAGGTTGTTTTATGGAGGATCATCCACTAATTACATGCTCAAGAACAATAAGAAGCTTATTTAACCGTAAAATCCCAATGTAAGGATGTTTTCGTCTTATCTTTTCTTTTATGATTTTATATTTGCATGCATGATAATTAGATCCTAAATCATTAAGTTAATGTAATTTAATGAACTAATTAGAGGAGTCTAATTAGAGGTCTAGGACTTTGTTCATTTCTAACTTTGTGGGCTACTATATAAAGGCTTGTATCAGTCATATCTATCATATCCTACCACAAAATACAAAAAAAAAACTAAAACCTTATCCTAAGCATCTAGAGTCAAGAATCCTAAATCTCTTTTGAGATTACATCTTGAATCCTTGTTTGAGAGTAAAAGTCCTTCTACTTTCATTTATTTCTCTTAATTTTAGTATATCAACATTTCTAATCTCATTTATGTTTTCCTGTTTTCCTCTAAGTAGGGTTTCTGTACAATCTTGAGTTGTGGACATCGTCACTTGTGTTATTAGAAATTGCGTATGGGTCTCTCTACTCAACTTTGGTTGACGTGTATGCCTTCTTGAGGTCTCTTTTAAAAATCTATCTACCATGATCCATTTGACATTTACGCTCTTGTGATGAGTTCACTAGTAATGCAGATATGGCTCGAGATATGGATGATTACGCATATGTGTGAAATTTAGCACTTGACTTAGTAGAGGCCGTTATGAAACGGGCAGGGTTAGGTACGGTGTCTAAATGCAAAGGACTTCCCAACACGTACCTTTACCCTTTACTCAAAATCTATGGTCTCCGGATGGCTGAATCCATGGGTAGTAAGAATCATTCAATTCGAGTTATTTAGGTAGACATGTCTCTAAGCTTTAATAAAAAATTGTATCATTCATCAATTGTATCTTAGGCATACACCTAATAAAAAAATTTCCCGCCGTCTCGGCCATTTGTTTACCATTTCTATTTTAAGGTGTCTCATTCATTTGTTTACCTTTCTATATTAGACATGCATCTAATGAGTAATATGATCACTCAATGGGACTATTGTCCACATGTAGACCTGGCAAACGGGTCAACCGGATCGGGTTCGGGTCGGGCCAGTTCGGGTCGGATCAGTTCGGGTCTTTCGTTGATTTCGGGTTAATTCGAGTCGGGTCGGGTCATTTCGGGTTTCGGGTTTGTTTCGGGTTAGTTGTCGGGTCCGTTTTGGGTCAACCGGGTCGGATTATTTCGGGTCGGGTCGGGTCATTTTCGGGTCAAAGAATAAGAGACAAAAGGTCATTTTAAGTCTTTTCGGTTCAATTAAAGTTATGTTTTATCGGGTCATTTTCGGGTTGAGTTGTTTTCGATCGGGTTATTTTCGGGTCGGGTCAGTTACGGGTCAAGAAAGATCGGGTCATGTTCGGGTCGGGTCAGGTCTAATCGGGTTTCGGGTCACATTCAGGTGTTGTAGTTCGGGTCAATTTCGGGTCATGGGTCGGGTCATCCGGGTCGGGTCAATCGGGTCGGGTTGCTTTTGCCAGGTCTATCCACATGTCATCCAATGCCCTTACCCATAAATGGTCCCCTCCCTTCTCCTTAATTTTTGTGCCAAAACCAAAGGTGAACAAATGACCGGGGCGGAGGGAGTAATTAACTACTTATGTGTTGGATTGTCTCTTATCATATACGGACTACGGAGTATATAGTTAGACCCTGAAGCTGAATAACTACCTGTTTTTTTGTTTTTGACAGTTGTAAAGGATAGTTCTACAGTTTTATGGCTCTAGACGCAAGCGCATGAGCCATTTTATTACAAGATCGTGGAACAAAACTAATGCAAAAACAATGGAACGAGGGACTAATAGAGTCTATATCTTCTCATATGCAACTTGACAATTGACATGTCTTTTATATGTATAGCTTGAAGAAAACACGAGGAGGAACTCGCTTCAAGAATGACCACAGTTTTCTAATATAGTTCGTTATTACAATACCTTAGTAGACAAAGTAAAGTAAAACTGTAAATCAACTCTTATCTTCATCACATATTCTACCATTGTTTTCGGCTTGTCTCATTTAAGACGGACACATTCTGTCACAAGCTGAAAACGAATAATACGCCTCTTACAATATGCAAGTGAGAGGGCAAGTTGGGGTATTCATTTGCCATCCACTTGCCCTCCCACTTGCATATTGTGAGAGAGACACTATCCATCTTTAGCTTGTGACGGATAATGCCCGTTTTCTTTGAGAATTTGTGTATTGTTTTAATAGAAGTATGACGTCAACGTGCATTTTATAAACCTTATATAATACTTCCTCCAATTCTCTAAGATCTTCCACATTTCCTAAAACGACAAATTCACAAAGATCTTCCACTTTCCTTATTTGTCTACCATTTGTGGTTAATATAACTTATGACCCCACATTCTCTCTCTTACTTTCATTTACATCCACATATCACCATACCACTAAATATTTCTTCAAACCAATTGTGGAAGAACTTAGAGAATAGTAGTGTGACAACCCTCGCGAATGCGGAATAATAAATCAAACAAGCATGTGAATAATATGCGGAAATACGGTATTTTAAAAACCTTTAAACATGCAAGTTATATATAACACGAGGTGTGTCAAAATGTTACAAACTAAACGCGAAAATATACAACAAAGAGACGGGGTCTCTTCAAATGTTAGCAAAGAACAAGTGTTTGACAAAAACTAGCTACTATCGTCTAGAGGTGAACTTCCAGGGACAACGCCCGCTAGCTCACACCCGAACCCCAAAATATCAGATCCAAAAAGTCATCCATAGCATGCAACCTGTTCATCCATGAAAAACATGAATGCCACAGTCAGTGGGGAGTAACTCCGGGTTCTCCCAGCCATATTACATCAAACGTACACATAAGGTAATACGAAAGTAAAGCATGCATATATATATATACATGTGAGTTGCGATAAGAATAAATAGGCAATACGAGATATAAAGATAAGATCATATAGAAATCAAATCCGTAACCATCATGTTATTCAAAGACTCGGGAAAGACACTCTTAGGCAATCGAATACGCTCACTAGGGCTTGCATCTCACCGTTAGCGGTATAAGATTGATAAGATTGAGACTCGACAAACAACCATGCCAAGTCATGCAATGATCATGAATACTCAATCATGAAATCACGCATTCAAGTATAACAACATAAAGACGACCTTTCTCACGGTAAATGAAACGCACTAGCATCGTGTACATGGCAAGTATGATTAACAGGCATCCACGGGATAAGCATTTCCCTGTAACGCATACACGATCACATTTCGTATATGTTCACTAATTTCCTCCGGTAGGACGACGATAATAATACGGTCCTAGTCTAAATCTGGCCAGAATCCCGGAATCGCATTTTCCAGTTCGACATGCGATAAACGTTTCGCATCCAAGACTCGGTCAATCATATGACGCCGAGTACCCCAAATTCGGTAGCAAACATTCACGAAAGAGGCGGAAAAGAGCTCTAGCCACATAACAAGCGGTACGCTACATGCAAATAACACCACCTCGCAAGTATACAACATTTGACGGCCGGGTCGAACAACGCATAGCGTTCAACTCCCAACAACGTCGTCATATGCCCACTACACATGCAATTAAGCAGTAGGATACCTCTCCGTTCCGACATTCCAGCCTTACGAACGGGAAGGTAGCCAAAGGAATGAGAATACCAAGCACAAGACAAAATAGTGCTCAAACCGACTCATTTGTAAAAACCGACTCAAAGTGGAAACATATCGAAAACCGTCACCAAACATGTGATACATGCGAAAGAGATATCATATATTCAAAACATGAATATTATAAGACTCTACGTAAAATTATACGATAAACCGATCATGTGAACTATTATAAATTACGAGTTTTAGAAATTGTAGGAAAAATATACAGCCGTGTTCCAGGCCGGGCAACAGACCGGCGGCCGGTGGGCCGGCTCAGAACACAGGCAAAATCCCAAAAAAACAGAGGAAAGGGGTCTGGGCCGGTCAGTCGACCGGCGGCCGGTCGACCGGCACAGCCAATCATACCAAACTCAAAACTTCAACACTGATGTGTTCCAGGCCGGTGGATGGACCGGCGGCCGGTAGGCCGGCCTGGAGCACCATATCATGCAAAACCCAAAATTTCCAAATGAGTTTCTGATGTGTTCCCAGCCGGTGGTCAGACCGGCGGCCGGTCGACCGGCTGGGATCACTTCTTCACCCGTGAGCTTCCAAAGCTCAACCAATTCATTTCAAAACTCAATTATACTTCTAATAATCATCAACAATCAATATATATCATCAATATCCATCATATAACCTCATTTACTAATCATAGCATAGTTTCTAATCTTCCTAATCGTAATCTAATACGATTTTCTAGCATATAAACATGTAAAACACGTAAGTAATACCGAGTAACCCTTCACCGTTACCTTTGAGCGTCTCTAATGATCGTCAAGCTCCTCTTCTATAAGGAAATAGTCTTTGTCGGGATCTTGGAGGTCGCCACCTACCATTAGATCGTAAAAAGATGAATAAAGTTCATCTTGAGAAAGACGGAATGCTTAAAAAGCGAGAAAGACGATAATTTTATTATCAATACGGATAGAGGAAGGTACGGGAGGAAGAATAAGATGAACTTACGTAAATTCTATCGAGTAACGAAGAAACTACGCCAAATCTAAGATGGAAATCAAAGAGGGAAATTGATTTCTTAAGGAAGAAGAAAACTAGGTTTGATTTTGTGTTTAATGAGATTTTAGGTTAAGGAGGGAGTGTGTTGTGAGTTGTGTAGAGAAAAAGTCAAACACGATTTCCAAAGTCCAGAAAAGTCAAACTAGACTGAAGACGACTTTTTCATGAACTCTCGCAGAAATTCCAAATACGAACTCGGAAATTCTAAATTCGACTCGGAACTTAAAATTATAATTTAAAACTTAAAATTATTGAAAAAGTTTCGTAAAATATTTCTACTAGAAAAATAGGGTACATTTCCGGGTGTTACAATCACCCCACCTTTTAAAAAGTTTCGTCCTCGAAACTTGAGGAAAAATAAAAAATACCTTACTCGAAAAGACTCGGATATTGACTACGCATAGAAGCTTCGGTTTCCCAAGTCTCTCTCGGACATTAGCACTTGTCTCCACAAGATGTTACCAACGGAAACTACTGTACTTCTCAAACTTCCTTCTTTACGGTATAGAATAAGGATCGGCCTTCTCTTCAAAGGTAGATTCGGTTCAAGCCGGGCAATCCAACTTGACAAGACATGGCTTGGACAATTACATACTTTCTCAATTGAGAAACAATGAAAAACATCATGAACCTTAGCCAAATTCGGCGGCAAATCCAACTTATAAGCAACTGCACCAATCCTTTCCACAATATCAAAGGGTCCAATGTATTTCGGGCTCAATTTACCCTTAACACCAAACCTTTTAACACCCTTCATAGGAGACACCTTCAAGAACACTTTATCACCAACTTCAAACTCTAACGGCCTTCTTCGGATATCGGCATAAGACTTTTGACGGTCTTGAGCGGCTTTCATTCTATCCCGAATGACCTTCACATTATCAATGGTTTCAACAAGAACATCGGGGCCTAAATCACGATTGTCACTCAATTGATTCCAACATATAGGACTCCGACATTTCCTTCCATAAAGAGCTTCATATGGAGCCATCTTAATAGATGCATGATAGCTATTGTTGTAAGAAAACTCCACCAACGGTAAACTCTTTTCCCAACTAGACTGAAAGTCAAGAGCACAAGCCCTAAGCAAATCTTCTAAAGTCTGAATAGTCCTCTCAGTCTGACCATCCGTAGCGGCATGAAAAGCAGTACTCATCAACAACTTACTACCCATGGCTTCTTGTAAAGCTTTCCAAAATCTCGAACAGAATCTCGGATCTCGGTCGGATTATTAATCTCCAAAGGAACACCATGGTATCTAACAATTTCATCAACATAAGCCTTTTGCTAAACGATCCAAATTCCAAGTTTCTTTGATCGGATAAATCTAGCACACTTGGTCAATCGATCAACAACAACCCAAACGGCATCTTTACCTCCAACGGTCTTCGGCAAAGCCATAACAAAATCCATAGAAATAGATTCCCACTTCCATAGCGGAATATCCAACGGTTGTAGCAATCCACCGGGTCTCTTGTGTTCAATCTTCACTTGTTGGCAAGTCAAACATCTTCCAACATAAGAAACAACATCACCCTTCAAGTTTGGCCACCAAAATTGTAGCTTCAAATCCTTGTACATCTTATCACCACCGGGGTGAATAGAATAAGGGGAAAGATGAGCTTCATCAAGAACTCGCTTCCTCAAATTAAGAGCATTAGGAACAAATAAACGACCATGGAAACGAAGAACACCTTCAATATCAAACTTGAAATCTTTACCTTTACCTTCAAGAATCCTGGCTTGGATAGACTTGTAGATAAGATCATCAACTTGGCTTTCACGAATTTCACGGAGAAACACCGGCTCGGCAATCATAGCACCAATATGAACAAATCCACGCTCTACGAATTCCAAACTCAATCTTCGAAACTCGGCACAAAGATCAACAGGTAAAACATGCAAAGCATTCAAAGCATGAGAAGCTTTCCTACTAAGAGCATCTGCAACAACATTAGCCTTCCCTTCATGATACAATAACTCAAAATCATAATCGTTCACCAATTCCAACCATCTTCTTTGCCTCATATTCAACTCTTTTTGAGTAAATATGTACTTCAAACTCTTGTGATCGGTGAAGATACGACAATGAACTCCAATTAAATAATGCCTCCATACTTTCAAAGCATGAACAACAGCGGCCAATTCTAGATCATGAGTAGGATAGTTCACTTCATGAACTCTCAATTGCCTAGAAGCATAAGCCACCACCTTCCGATTTTGCATAAGAACACAACCTAAACCCATCTTAGAAGCATCACAATAGACATCAAAGTCTACTCCATCTTCGGGCAAAGTCAACACCGGAGCGGTAGTTAACCTCTTCTTTAACTCTTGAAACGCATTTTCACAAGCTTCATTCCATAGGAATTTGGTTTCCTTCTTCAACAACTGGGTCATAGGTCTAGCAAGCTTAGAGAAATCCTTGACAAATCTTCGATAATAACCAGCTAAACCAAGAAAGCTTCGAATCTCTCTAATATCAGTCGGACTCTTCCAATCAACAACGGCTTCAATTTTAGAAGGATCCACCATTACACCCTCTTTAGAAATCACATGCCCAAGAAAGGACACTTTAGGTAACCAAAATTCACACTTAGAGAACTTAGCATACCACTTCTGACGACGTAGAACACCCAAAATAATCCTCAAATGAATAGCATGCTCATCTTCGGACTTGGAGAAAATAAGAATATCATCAATGAATACCACCACACACTTGTCAAGATATTCACTAAATGTGCGGTTCATTTGATCCATAAAGATAGCAGGAGCATTCGTCAATCCAAAAGGCATTACCTTGAATTCATAATGGCCATACCTCGTACTGAAAGCGGTCTTTGGAATATCAACATCTCTAACCGGAATTTGATGATAACCGATCTCAAATCAATCTTCGAAAATGTAGAAGCACCCTTTAACTGATCAAATAAATCTTCAATTCTAGGTAAAGGATACCTATTCTTGATTGTAATCCGATTCAATTCACGATAATCGATACACAACCTCATAGAACCATCCTTCTTCTTCACAAAAAGAACAGGAGCACCCCAAGGCGAGGCACTTGGTCGAATAAAACCCTTTTCAATCATATCATCCAACTGCTTTCTTAACTCTTTCAATTCAGAAGGAGCCATACGATAAGGAGCTTTGGCAATTGGACCAGAACCAGGGACAAGATCAATAGAGAATTCGACATCTCTCTCGGGAGGAATCCCGGGCAAATCTTCAGGGAATACGTCAATGAACTCTCGAACAATAGGCACATCTTCAATACTTGGCAAAGAGGTATTTGAAGAAGTCACAACACACAAGAATGCTTTGTAACCTTTTCTAACCATACTTACCAACTTCAAAGCGGAAATTAAAGACACACCTTTACGGGGATGAGATCCCTTATAGGTTACTCTAACACCTAAAGGACTCTTTAAGAAAATCTTTTGATCACGACACTCGAATCTAGCATGATACATAGCTAACCAATCTATACCTAAAATAATATCAAACTCTCCTAGAGGAAACTTAAGGAGATTTGCGGGAAATATAGAACCCGAAATAGATATAGGTACATTTGGATAAAGAGTAGAACAAGAGATAATATCTCCGGATGGTAAGGATATGGGAGTATCCCCACTAGATGTCGGTTTGATTGATAATTTATTAGCATAGGTTGATGACACAAAAGACATTGAAGCACCGGTATCAAATAAAATAAGACACGGTTGCTCTAAGATTGAGAACATACCCGTAATGATCTCGGGATGAGCGTCGGCTTCGGCACGACTCATGACAAAGATTGAACCCTTAGGCTTAGGAGGAGGAGGGGGCAACTTTCGATCGGGGCAATCTTCATAACGATGACCACCCTTTTGACAAAAGTAACAGAGATAAGGTCGGTTTGAACAAGGCACACCGGGATGGTGTGGTTGCCTACAACGGTTACATACACGACCTTGAGCTTGAGCTTGAGGAGCATAAGGTCTATGAACTACATTTGAAGTAGCTCTAGGAATAAAAGGAGAAGGATTTCTTGCATTGGAAGAAGGATTAAACCTCCTCTTGTTAGCATAGGAATTAGAAGAAGACGGAATAAACGGCCTTTTCCCAAAAGCATTCGGCCTCGGAGCATAAGAAGGAGAGGGATTATTCATTAAAGCTTCATCCCTTATAGCCTTCATTGAATTCTCGGCCCACAAAGCATCATCATAAAGATCTCCAAAGGATGCGGTACCCCTTCTCACCTTACTTTGAAGCACGGCATTCAACTTATTGCGATAATAGAAAGCACGATCTTCATCATCACGAATAAGCCTTGGCGCGAAATGAGCGAGTTTATTAAACTCCGTTGTAAAATCTTGAGCCGATAGGTTGCCTTGCTTAAAGTCAATGAACTCTTTAAGCCTTTGCTGTTTAAGCTCTTTAGGGTAAAACCTACCCTCCACAAGAGCCTTAAAGCAAGACCAATTAAAGTCCTCTTCAAGAACGGCAGTGGCACTAGTGATAGCCCACCAATTGTCGGCTTCCCGCACTAGAAAGTGCTTTGCTATCCTTACTTTATCCTCTTCCCGGACTTGGTAAAGATCAAACTGCTTTTCCATTTCACGGAACCAATCGGATAGCTCCGTAGGATCCGGTTCACCACCATAAGGCACGATCTTACTCCTTGCAATTTGACCCGCCACCCATGCATAACCACCTTGTTGATTGTCCTCCCTTCTAGGGTGAACTTGGTTGGCATTAGCTAGAGCGGCATCTTGCTGATTCTTCAGCACTTGAGCAAGAGCCTCCATCATAATATTATCAGCTGAACGCGGTCTAACCATCTTCATAAGAAACAAAGATAAATTAAGTTATCCTATCAATTAGCATAAACAAATAGACTACCAAATAAAGTCCTTAACTTCTACCCAACTCTCTCATTTATTATTTCACGGTCAAGTAGTTTAAGTTAGGGTTCACGTGTGTGCGTCGGGAGCGGCAAAGCTCTGATACCAACTGTGACAACCCTCGCGAATGCGGAATAATAAATCAAACAAGCATGTGAATAATATGCGGAAATACGGTATTTTAAAAACCTTTAAACATGCAAGTTATATATAACACGAGGTGTGTCAAAATGTTACAAACTAAACGCGAAAATATACAACAAAGAGACGGGGTCTCTTCAAATGTTAGCAAAGAACAAGTGTTTGACAAAAACTAGCTACTATCGTCTAGAGGTGAACTTCCAGGGACAACGCCCGCTAGCCCACACCCGAACCCCAAAATATCAGATCCAAAAAGTCATCCATAGCATGCAACCTGTTCATCCATGAAAAACATGAATGCCACAGTCAGTGGGGAGTAACTCCGGGTTCTCCCAGCCATATTACATCAAACGTACACATAAGGTAATACGAAAGTAAAGCATGCATATATATATATACATGTGAGTTGCGATAAGAATAAATAGGCAATACGAGATATAAAGATAAGATCATATAGAAATCAAATCCGTAACCATCATGTTATTCAAGACTCGGGAAAGACACTCTTAGGCAATCGAATACGCTCACTAGGGCTTGCATCTCACCGTTAGCGGTATAAGATTGATAAGATTGAGACTCGACAAACAACCATGCCAAGTCATGCAATGATCATGAATACTCAATCATGAAATCACGCATTCAAGTATAACAACATAAAGACGACCTTTCTCACGGTAAATGAAACGCACTAGCATCGTGTACATGGCAAGTATGATTAACAGGCATCCACGGGATAAGCATTTCCCTGTAACGCATACACGATCACATTTCGTATATGTTCACTAATTTCCTCCGGTAGGACGACGATAATAATACGGTCCTAGTCTAAATCTGGCCAGAATCCCGGAATCGCATTTTCCAGTTCGACATGCGATAAACGTTTCGCATCCAAGACTCGGTCAATCATATGACGCCGAGTACCCCAAATTCGGTAGAAACATTCACGAAAGAGGCGGAAAAGAGCTCAAGCCACATAACAAGCGGTACGCTACATGCAAATAACACCACCTCGCAAGTATACAACATTTGACGGCCGGGTCGAACAACGCATGCGTTCAACTCCCAACAACGTCGTCATATGCCCACTACACATGCAATTAAGCAGTAGGATACCTCTCCGTTCCGACATTCCAGCCTTACGAACGGGAAGGTAGCCAAGGGAATGAGAATACCAAGCACAAGACAAAATAGTGCTCAAACCGACTCATTTGTAAAAACCGACTCAAAGTGGAACATATCGAAAACCGTCACAAACATGTGATACATGCGAATAAAATATCATATATCCAAAACATGAATATTATAAGTCACTACGTAAAATTATACGATAAACGGATCATGCGAACTATTATAAATTACGAGTTTTAGAAATTGTAGGAAAAATATACAGCCGTGTTCCAGGCCGGGCAACAGACCGGCGGCCGGTGGGCCGGCTCAGAACACAGGCAAAATCCCAAAAAACAGCGGAAAGGGGTCTGGGCCGGTCAGTCGACCGGCGGCCGGTCGACCGGCACAGCCAATCATACCAAACTCAAAACTTCAACACTGATGTGTTCCAGGCCGGTGGATGGACCGGCGGCCGGTAGGCCGGCCTGGAGCACCATATCATGCAAAACCCAAAATTTCCAAATGAGTTTCTGATGTGTTCCAAGCCGGTGGTCAGACCGGCGGCCGGTCGACCGGCTGGGATCACTTCTTCACCCGTGAGCTTCCAAAGCTCAACCAATTCATTTCCAAACTCAATTATACTTCTAATAATCATCAACAATCAATATATATCATCAATATCCATCATATAACCTCATTTACTAATCATAGCATAGTTTCTAATCTTCCTAAGCGTAATCTAATACGATTTTCTAGCATATAAACATGTAAAACACGTAAGTAATACCGAGTAACCCTTCACCGTTACCTTTGAGCGTCTCTAATGATCGTCAAGCTCCTCTTCTATAAGGAAATAGTCTTTGTCGGGATCTTGGAGGTCGCCACCTACAATTAGATCGTAAAAAGATGAATAAAGTTCATCTTGAGAAAGACGGAATGCTTAAAAAGCGAGAAAGACGATAATTTTATTATCAATACGGAGAGAGGAAGGTACGGGAGGAAGAATAAGATGAACTTACGTAAATTCTATCGAGTAACGAAGAAACTACGCCAAATCTAAGATGGAAATCAAAGAGGGAAATTGATTTCTTAAGGAAGAAGAAAACTAGGTTTGATTTTGTGTTTAATGAGATTTTAGGTTAAGGAGGGAGTGTGTTGTGAGTTGTGTAGAGAAAAAGTCAAACACGATTTCCAAAGTCCAGAAAGTCAAACTAGACTAAAGACGACTTTTTCATGAAATCTCGCAGAAATTCCAAATACGAACTCGGAAATTCTAAATTCGACTCGGAACTTAAAATTATAATTTAAAACTTAAAATTATTGAAAAAGTTTCGTAAAATATTTCTACTAGAAAAATAGGGTACATTTCCGGGTGTTACAAGTAGGGAGTAGTTTTAAAATATAGACATGTCCACATGCATTATAAACCTTATACTTCCTCCCTTCAACTCCACTCTACCAAAAAAAAATTTCACATTTGTCGAGACGTGTTTTACGCGGTAAATATCGTTAACTATGTGTTTGCAAAAATTATAAAAGTTAGATATTAATAATGTACTCGTAAAGACGAATCAAACAAGATCACACATGAATATATTTTTTACTTATATATTGAGAGAAAATTGCAATTATATGATCACTTGTGAATAATGTACAAAAATGAAAGTGGTAGAGTGGAGTTGAAGGGAGGAAGTATTTACTTAGTATAATTTTTGTAAATTACTTTATATAGGAATTTTAAAACTTAGACTCATGCATATTTTTTGCACGCATTTAATACTAGTGACTTGACATAGAAAAACTTTATATAAAGTTCTTCAATTTCACTTGCTCTTATATAAAGTTCTGTTCATACCATGTTATATTGCACCAATCTCCATATTTAATTTTTTTTTATTTATAATAGAAAAACTATTTAAATTTTTTAGATGAAAATAGTTTTTAAAATGTACAATGTTGAAAAGTTTCTCACATCTTACAAGACTATATTAATTGGTTGTTCATTATCTAATATTTACAAACTAGGTTCTTGTATTAAAACGTACTCCTTCCATTCAAGTCCAAACACAACATTTCTACTTTACACGTTTGCCAATGCACAAATTGTAACGTAAATATCTCGAGCTTTACATTATTAAAAAAATATGAAAATTTTATATTCTTATTGTACTTATAAAGAGGAATCAAACAAGATCTCACATGACTATATTTTATCTTACATATTGCAAAGAATCGTAAAGATTCTCTTCATTTATAAATAGTGTCAAAAAAAGAAATGTTGTATTTGGACTTAAATAGAGGGAGTTATATTTAAAAATAAGAACAAACTTTTTAATGCACTAAATAAATTTTTTAACTAAAGTTTTTGGCGAAAATCCCGAAAATAAAAATCGTTATTATTCTAGGATTAGTTATTGGAGCACAAATTCTCATTTGTAACGGATCGATCTGTCGCAAGCTTAAAATAGGTCGATTTCCGCAAGTGGGAGGCTACATTTTCCCCCACTTACACCACTTGCTCTTTGTGAGTAGGAATTGACCAGTTTTAAGCTTGCGGATCATGCTGGTTGTAAGTGAGACTTGCAGACTTGCAGTGGATGGGGTGTGCATATTTTGTTGGCACACAAAACCGTGAAAATTGGACCCATTCACATCTCCCACCACCCACGTCTATTCCCTCCATTTCCCAGATCACTTACTCGCTCACTCTCTCTTGATCCTCTATACCATTATTGGTCTTCAGTTCTTCAGTTACGTGAGTTTTCTTCTTCTATCTTTGTTCTTATTTACTGAATACCACGCACTAGTATATTATTTTGATTTATTTTGGCTTTGTTTGTATCTGGGTCTCATCTCTTTTATTTGAATGTTTGATTGATTGATTGTGCTTTCCAATTCAATTCTAAGTCATCAATTTCGTAGTTTCAATTATTATCACCAACTTAGGTAACTGTGGAGTGCTGGTTTAATCAAGTTCTCAATTTCCATTAATCCAACTACTTAGTTTACTTTTGATGTTCATTTCAAGTTTAAGCAACGTGTTTTACTTCCAACAATCATGTCATGCTTAAATCATGTTTCTTTTATATTCATTGTTCATTAGCAAGATTAACTGACTGTTTTCATTGACCCGTCAATCAGGAACGATTGAATTCTAGTTTCGTATCGAGGACCTCGGAATTTCAGTATTACAGCCACCATTACTATAGTCAGTGGCAATGCTTTCGACCTCTTCTGTTATAGGATTATACCACACACCTACTAATACTGCACATTCCTGCCATTTATTTAGTAGAAGAGCATTAAACTATCAAGGCCATACTGACAGCCATAGAGAATTCCTATTTCGACAAACTGCTGATCTTGGTACAAGATCTTCTTCTACAGAGGCCGTGCTCAAAGCACAGGCCTCACCTAGGAACTCCATTGATCAGGATTTTGAAAGGTTGTCCAGGTATCGGTTTAGAACAGAAAATGGTGGTCAGGTGACAGTCGCTGTAGGGAATAAAGGTGTTAAATATCCAGTTTATATTGAGTTTTGCCCTACTTGTTCGAATGATAATCAGAACAAGCTGATACTAAGTTGGGGCATCTATAGATCTGATTCTACTTCTTTTATTCCTCTCGAATTTCAGAGTTCCGCACCCAGTGGCCAAAACTCCATCTCTGATATTCCAGTTCTTCAGAATTCTTATGGCAGCTATGTAGTTGAGATGGAATTTGAATCATATTTAGCTCCATTCTATCTCTCATTCCTCTTGAAACACCCTGGAAATTCTGAAATAAAAAGTCACAGAAACACTAACTTTTGTGTGCCTGTCGGGTTTAGTTCCGGGAATCCGGCGCCACTTGGTCTTTCTTTTTCCTCTGATGGCAGAATTAACTTTGCCCTTTTCTCCGGAAATGTCGAAAGTGTTTTCCTCTGCTTGTTCGATGATAATGCATCAGAAAAACCGGCTTTAGAGATTGAACTAGACCCATATGTAAATCGGACTGGTGATATTTGGCATGCCGCCATTGATAGTGCTGGACCCTTTGTAAGCTACGGTTATCGATGCAAGAGAAAGATATTTGACGGAACTATAGGTAAAGTTCTTCTAGATCCTTACACTAAACTATTAAGGAAAATGGTTCCTGGTCTCCCCGATCTTGGAGCATTGTGTGTTCGACCTACTTTTGATTGGGGTGAAGATGTGCGTCCTGGCTTGCCCTTAGAGAAATTAAGTGTCTACCGTCTGAATGTGAAGCGATTCACAACAGACACGTCCAGTAAATTGCCTTCAGAAATTTCTGGTACCTTCTCTGGAGTTGCTGAAAAAGCAGATCATGTTAAGAGTCTTGGTTTCAATGCCGTACTACTCGAGCCAATTTTCCCATTTAATGAGAAGCAGGGACCCTATTTTCCATTTCATTTTTTCTCACCAATACAATCATGTGGACCTGCCAATGACGCGATATCTGCCATCAACTCCATGAAAGATTTGGTTAAGAGAATGCATGCTAGTGGAATAGAGGTTTTCTTGGAAGTTGTTTTCTCTCACACAGCTGAAAAAAGTGCAATCCGTGACGTTGACCCATCTTATTTTTACACTGATGGAGATCCTGATTTGGGTGGTCGAAATGCCTTGAATTGTAATTACCCAATTGTCCAACAAATGGTAGTTGAAAGTCTACGGTTTTGGGTGACTGAGTTTCGGATTGATGGGTTTTGCTTCATTAATGCATCATACCTCTTAAAAGGTTTTCACGGGGAAGAAGTATCTCGCCCACCTTTGATAGAAACTATCACTTATGATCCAGTGCTCTCTAAAACCAAGATGATCGCAGATTGTTGGGATCCTTATGACCTGGCCTCCAAAGAAACCTCTTTTCCCCACTGGAATAAATGGGCTGAAATTAATTCAAAATTTTCCATCGATGTGCGTAACTTTCTGAGAGGCGAGGGATTAATAAGCGACCTAGCCACAAGATTGTGTGGAAGTGGGGACATCTTTTCTGCTGGAAGAGGCCCATCATTTTCCTTCAATTTCATTACAAGGTACTTGGGACTTCCACTTGTTGACTTGGTTAGCTTCAGTGGTAGTGACCTTTCTGCTGAATTAAGTTGGAACTGTGGTGAAGAAGGGGCCACCGATAACAAACTTGTCCTTGAAACACGACTTAAACAAATAAGGAACTTTCTCTTCATCCTCCTCATTTCACTTGGTGTTCCGGTGCTAAACATGGGAGACGAATGCGGTTCATCAGCAGGCGGATCCCCTGCGCATAGTAACAAAAAACCATTGAACTGGAGCGCCATGCGTACACCTTTTGGCATCCAAACCACGCAACTCATTTCATATATGAACTCTCTTAGAGAACGACGAAGCGACATTCTACAAAAGAGGGAGTTCTTGAAAGAAGAACATATTTGCTGGTTGAATAGTGACCTTTCTTCACCAAAATGGCTCGACACGTCGGCTAAGTTCTTGGCTATGGAGCTTACTCCAGACACCAAAGGTATCGAGCACTGCTCTGACTCTTCTCTGATAAATGGAAAGTTGTATGTCGCATTCAACGCTGGAGAAAAATCAGAAACTGTCATGTTACCGTCATCTGCAAGGGAAATGGTTTGGGTTCGTTTAGTTGACACGGGGCTTCCATATCCGGAATTTTTGTCAGAAGAAGGTGTTTCGGTTCCTGAGGAGATATCTGGTGTGGTAACTTACGAAATGAAGTCACACAGCTGTGTACTGTTTGAAGGCAAGGTTCAGCAGGATTAATTCCTTTGTTTGCGGCTTTTAGGAAAATGTTGAATACGGATGCTGGGCGTGTTTATGTATGTAAACAGATTAAATTTTATTTTTCATGGAAAATATACTACTCGGTCCTTCATAGGTCCGATGTTTTTTGACAAGTGAAAAAAAATATCCTACACATGTGAGACATTAGTATCATATTACTGGTTATTCTATATACTGATGCAAATGTTGGTTAAACTTTTGCAGTGGAGTCCTCTTTAATCTAAACTAGTTTTATTGCCGTGCAAGAATGCACGTGTTGTATTTTCATAATTGATATTAATAAAGTCTAAAAATAAGGTATACTCTAAAATCTAAATTTATTAATTGGGTAAAATATAGTAATACATTTTTATCTTTGTCCCAATTATTTTTTCGCCTTTGATTAAAATACCCCTTATAAATAGTATAAAAGATAAACAAATGAATGGGACGGAGGGATTAAGTTATAGTCTTCCTTAAAACGAAGATATCCGTCTTAATATTAAAACATGTCAAATATCAGTATATCACCTCACATGTGCCTATAGGACAAATATTTTACGTTTTGCTATTTATAATGTCTTTGTTTTATTCATCCCAAATGTCACGAACATGTCTTTATATCACGAACAAATACGAATCCTTTTTTGAGTAAAAAACAAACCTTATATCACAAACATCCCTCTCAAGCGAAAATTTCTTTATTTGGAGCAAAAAATATGTATTTTAATTATTTTGTAATTCAAGATTATAGATCTAATCATTATTGAAGAGTAAGCTTTTAATTTTATTTTTTAAGTCCCTCTTCTCTATAATTTTAGCTATATAATATATTACGGAGTATATAATGTCATCATCTTAAAAAGGTACTATATCTTTCATGTACTATTCTAAGATTAAATTAAAGATTAAATTCATTCCGTGTTTTTTAAATTCATTAACAGATTTGATCTTATTTTAGAATATCAATTTTTTTTTGTAACAAATCTTTCCTATTTAAGCTACTTTTGTAAAGTAAAATAAAGTGTCATTAGTTTGTTAAAGGTTTTTGTAAACCAAAAAAAATATTAGTATCCATGTTTTCTTAAATTCATTTAGGATTGAACTTTCCGTTCCAATGTCTTTTGATTAAAGGAGTTTCCGGAGCAGGTTAGGGAGAAGGAGAAAGGTTAAGGCGTCTCTTATTTTTAAAAGAAATTATTATAACCCATAGTTTATAAATGGCCATTGATTGATCCATATTTTTAAATTGCAATACATTGATCTGTATTTGTAAATATTTGTACCAAGTAATATATAAATTCGTTGAGTATGAGTGATGGGTAGTGTAGATATATTGTAAATCACATATGTATTGATGTATTAAGGAGAAGGTAGGAAATGTTTCTCTTTTAATAGAAGGTAGATATTTTATATTGATTAATGTTATTAAGAAGTGATACAATTTTTTTTTTTATCGATACACAAACCATATAAATAAATATTTTATAAAATTATATATGATGTTGAAATATATGAATGTTACATTTAGAAATTGGCCAAAAAAAGTTCACACACTGTCAATTTAAATTAATAAATATGTGATTCATAGATGGGCTCTACCACTTTTTGCAAAAAGAAAGTGAAAAAATTCGGGTCCTGATTTTCGCAGTATACATTTTACTCATTTTAGTACACAATTGACAATTATACCCCTCTCATTTCTAATCTCATTTTCTCTCTCTAATCTCTTTCTAATTTTTTTCTCTCTAATCTAATAACCTAACTTTCATTCATCATTATCTAAAATTGTTGGAGGAAATTCTTCAAACTCTACGTCATCCTACCTGAAAAAAAATAATTTAAATTATGTTTTAAACATGTACTAAAGAAAAGAATTAAAATATAAAAAAATGAATTAGAATACATTATATTGACAAAAATAATTACAGTACATTGACAAAAATAAACAAACTTGTACTAAACAAAGGAATTGGAATACACTACATTGTAAACAAATGAATTGGAATACGAATACAATACATTGTATTAAACAAATGAATTGGAATACATTGTACTAAACAAAAACTAATCAAACTTGTACTACATTCCGACCGCCTCTTCACCGGACGCCTGCCCCTACGCCAGCAGCCCCTACGCCGGACACCCGGCATACCGCCGACCTCCACTACGCCGGCCGACTCAACGCCGGCAACACCTGCACTATACTGCCACCCTTCGTCTCCCCTAACGCCGTCCTCGACAACAGCTCCTACTAAAACGGCCGCCACCACTACACCGGACACCCCTTTGTCGTCTACTATCACTCCGGCCACCGCTATCTCAACCCCTTCACCCAACACATTATCAAAAGAAATTTAAACCCCTAATTACATAATACCCTAATTAAAAAGCAATAAAGACATTAAAAGATAAAAACTAGTAAATTATATTAATATTAGATTAACGTATTAATTAGTTGTTCGTCATTTGAATAATCGTTCATATTTGAATTTTTTTTTATGGAATGATTTGAAGAGGTTAGAGAGAAGGTAGAGAGGAGGTAGAGGGAATTAGGTTTGATGTGTTTTTTTTGTAAAGGGTAGCAAATGGAAAGTTGGGCGTGAAAATTACTAAAACTTTGAGTTTGATGACGTGGGAGCACCAAATTGCTTAAAATGTTTGTCTTTTAATAAATTTAAGATAAAGATGGCGAGATCGGAATCCTATTAAAATCATGTTCAACTATTGAGGCACCACAAGTCCATAATTGCGGTAGACAATTCTTCTATCTTCCCACGTTAGTGTGCACCCTTACGTTTGTTTGCAGAGACGAAGCTAGGACAAAATAAAAATCCGGGCAATTTTATGGATGTGTATACACAATTATCATACACCTTACACCATTATTTAGCATTACCGATGTTTATTACTCTCTTCGTCCTAATACTAATAATAATAATAATAATAATAATAATAATAATAATAATAATAATAATAATAATAATAATTTGTGAAGCAAAAATTTAAGAAACAAATAAGTCTCTTATAAAAGGTGGTTTTGTAACAGTTTATGTAAGGTGAGATGGCTAATTGAAGTCCTAAATCAGTAACAGTACTAAACAAGGACCACTCATAATGATAAAAAAAAAAATATTTAACGAAATTTGTATTATAATAGACAATAATAATTAAATAAAAAATATATAAGTTATATAAAACGACATAACAACAAATAAATCCGAGTCAAATGTCCGACAAAAGGTCCATGGACGGACAATGAAACTCAACGTCCATCATGGACTGAACGTCCAACCATGGACAATTGTTGATACACAACGTCTATTCATGGGATGGACGTTGATACTAGGATGGACGTTGAGTATCAACGTCTGACCATGGCCCTGATACTCAATGGTTACTAATTTACGCATTACGACTCGAATTTAGATAAAAGGTGACGTAATTTGGGTAACAAAACGAACTATTAGTTAACTAAAAACGATTTGGAAAAAAAATTACAAAGTTAACAATGCGATTATTTAGTTAACATGCCGGAGATACAGTTTCCGTCATGCCAATCTATTTTTATTTGTGAATTTTTGGGAGATTTTTAGAAAAGAGAGAGAAGAGAGAATGAGTTAGTGTGCAAAAGGGCAATTTGGTCATTCGTAATAAAATGTCGTCAATAGTAACTAAAACGACGTTGATTTTTTTTTTTTTGAGAACGATAAGAACAGCCTATACTGCCTTACGAGCAACATTGATAAATATGCTATTACAGCACCTAGGAAAAGCAATTAAAGATACAACATTAAAGTAAACTAAAATAGCGATGTTGGGATGAATAAGGACGTAAGATTGGCCATAACCACCTGAAACCGCTTCAAAACCACGCTTGAGTTCCAAAGCACGTCGACACATACGAGCCGCAGAGTAGCTATGACAGGGTGTACTTCTGCTCTTGCGAAAAGAACGAAGAAAGTTAATGAGATAGACAAGATGACGAAGTCTGCCTTCGGTGGAGAAAAATCTCCTACACTTCAGAAATCGAAACCTTTGACCATAGGACAACCAAGTCAAGAAATCCAACATGCAAAGAAGCGGAGTCATTCCAATAACCAACGACGTTGATGTTTAACAACCCCATAGGGCATCTAAAAAAATTTAATTTTTTTCTCACATCAATTTGAAGGTTGTGTTGTGCATTGAGGCATTCATCCGACTCTATAATCTCGTCATAAACAAGAAGCCTTGAAAATATTAGTTAAATGTTGATATCTCGACTCTATAATCTCATCATAAACAAGAAGCCTTAAGAATATTCAATAAGTCTTGCTTGTGATGGGCGACTCGTCGCCAGCTTGCAACGGGGCAAATCCCCCTCACAAAGAGCAAGTGGCAAGACAAGTGAGGGGTTCCATTTGCACCCCACTTGCCCCCCACTTGCTCTTTGTGAGGGGGATTTGACCCGTCGCAAGCTTGCGACGGGTCGGTCCGTCACAAATGAAAATTTGTGAAGAACATTACATAATTGTTGATATCCAAGGTGGTGTCGGAAGAGTCGATGGTGACAATTGGGGTGTAGGTAGGAGGGGAAAGGGAGGTCAGGTGGGGCTTGATTTTGAGTAAAAAAACTGGTTAAACAAGAAGCAGGATTTCCTAGTGCAAGAGACGTCGCGTCATAGTGCAGTTTATTTTGAGTTAAAGTGTACTTGGGAGTAATATAAGATCACTAATAATTATGATTATTCTCATGAATTAATCCTAAAAAAACTAGAACAAAAAAGGCAATAATATTGATTTAGCCAACAATATGATAACGCAGCATCAGTATCAATATAACCTCGTTTCAACAATCAAGATGAGTTTCTAACTCACGCCCTCATTTCTCCGGCTACAATAACAAATCTTCTTGTAACCCAACTCTCAAGTGCAAGAATCATCACAATTCCTCCGTAGAAAAAGGGCGGATGTAACTATACAAGCCAAAAGAAATGATAGTCTGAAATCTAAAGCAATTGGCGAAGCTGAGCGTTTTCTTTCCTTAATGCCTGAACTTCTTCTGCAAGTCCATCTAATTTATCGAGAACAGAGTTCATAAAATTTGATAGTTCCATCTGCAAAATGTTGGAAGGCGTCAAGGGATAGCAGCAAGAACACATGACAGCAAAACAGAGGCATAAATCATTTTTCAATGAATTATCAGAACAAAATTACTAAGAAGAACCTCTTGCATATGAGATTGCCTCAGGATTTCAATGTGAAGGTTTCTGACATCTTCATGAATTGATTTTTGAAAGGATGATAGAGTTTCTGACAGTGTATGTTGAAATAGCTGAACTGTAAACGAAGATGTTCCTTGCTGAAGCTCCGCCGGAGACATTCTCTGGTGTGGAAGTAACGCTCCCTGTAGCAGTAAACAGATTTGTACATGTTAAGATATACATCCACCCAAAAAGCATTCTGAGAAAGTGAAATTTTTAGCTTGGTGTTCTTTGATTCAACCAAATTCAATTTGATGTCAAAAGGTTTCATGTCAATAAAGTGTGGTTAGTAGAACCTCAAGACATCGTAGTGAATTATCTCAAATCTCATAAGTAAAAGTATGCATTTCTTTCAACAAATATGTCATACATTTTCAGATGTGGGTAATCTGAGATCAGAAGGAGATGATGTATCTGATCTGGCTAACAAACTATTCCGCAGTTCTTCTCGGGTTTCAACTCCAGTTTTCTTTATTTTAGGTGATCCCATTGAAGCAGAAACACCATCAGTATAAGCTGAAGAAGTACTTATTCTCTCAGCATAGGTGGATAATTTTCTCGACAGATTCCAAGATGATGGCCCAGTGGATTCTAGACTTGGCTGGGAAGTACCAGATTTGGATCCAATATTCATTGAAAGAGAGCTAAAAGGAACATGTCCCAAGAACCCGGTTGATATCTCTTGACCTGCTGACGTATCTTTTGCTTGCAAGGTTGCCGAGAAAAGACTAGGACTAGTAGTAGTAGAGTAGTTCATGGAAGACTGGTTTGCAGGAGATGGATCTTGCAATCCAGCTAACATTGATGTTGAAGTACTAGCTGATGTCAGCATAGAAAAACGTGATGGCAGAGATCCATTCTGACGATAAAGAGCAAGCTTCTCTGACAATCGATCACCTCCCCACGCCTCAGGAGGAGTAATAGAGGAGGACTCGTCGCTTCTGGAAGCCGGATCTGTAGTGAATCCAGGAAGAGTGGAGTGGAGATCATCCTGATAGAGCAAATACATCAGCATTTAAGTCTACATGATAGTGGAACACATTAAATAGCAAATATTTTAGGACCAGGGTATCGGTAACATTTAATAAGAATTTTACATGCAAGTGATTAGTTGTACCAGGGCAACTGGATTTACCAAGAGGCTTGGTAAATTTAATTGCCAATCAATCCGTATTCAAAAACATAATTATTTCTACAGGAACTAATTTTTTGAAGAGTACTCAAACAGGAGTACAGGACATAGCTCATTTTTAGATAATTATTCAAATAGACTTGACTTATTGTTAGATGAATGAATATTCACACAATTAGTTTACCAACGAAAATCTCAAGTTCTCAACAATGCTAGAGCACAACTGAGACTAGCAATTAAAAGAAAGTTATACTAGTAACAAAAAAAAAGAAATTTTGGAAGACCTATAATTCAGGAAGCTTTGACCAAATACTTGTCAAACAGGATTAGTTTACCACAGAAATCTCAAGTGCACAACACAGTAAGAAAGCTGAAATTAGCTGTAACAGTAGCGTTATGCTCCCTCTACCCATTAATACTGTTGTCTGTCTCCATTCCTTTTTTGGTCCATCCCAAAATAATTTACCCCTCTCTATATCTTGTAAGGAAAACAGGAGGAAGGAAAAAAAGAGAGAACTTATAATATCCCTAGTTAAGTGAATCATGATGGCAAAGGTAAACTGGTAGTAGCTCTACATGTAAATTCTTAAAGTCGAGTATATACTCGTGTACCTGTGCTGACAACGTATGTTACACGAGTATATACTAAATCTTAAAAATGTTAACTCTAGTCAGATAGGGACAATATCATTGGGACTAGGAACAGTACTGGTAACAAAATACTGAACTTGAGAAATCTTTAAATTCGAAAGCTTTGACCAAACACTTAAAAGAAATTTAGACACTCTCTCAGTAGAACTGGTCCAGTAGTCATTCTACAGTCACCACCAAGGCCATGAACAGAGTATAATGCTTCCCTTCTAAAAAATTTCAACATACCATGTCACCAACCGTTAACTTCAAAGTTTAAACAGATGAACATTTAAAGATGACAGACAACCGTTCAAAATAAGAATGATAAGACAAATAGTAACAGAAGATACAGCAAGTCAGACTACCCCATGCACAATTAACGAGTTCCATTAACCACATAGCCTAGATAGGTAATCTACACAGATGGACTTACTGAACTGCAAGTGTTACCTTAAATTCAATGAATTCATTACAGGGCCATAACCACGTCGGATACGAGTCATGACACTTTAAGAATGTGGATATGAAATTCGTACCAGACACATTCCCATTTCCCGATCCAACACTTCTCCTAGTTGAGCTAGAAAGATAGACTTGCATAACAAAATAAAGGAAGGTGGCATATAAAGCATTTAATATGATGGTTCAGAATTTCAAGCCTTCTATCTCACACTTTGACGTGTCACTGTAAAACCTCGACATATGCTCATTTATGACACAGTCTTCGTGTCACAAAATTTGAGACATGCTGAGCCCACCACTTGAGTATCTACTTGTATCTGACAACTACACACGCGTCTGGAACATACGTTGGCTCACGTCCCAGTTCCTATATTCCTTATGCTCAATAGGCAGCCAAAAAGGTATTATAAAGGTTGATGTGATTGCGTGGCATTATGCAAGTATCCTAATTTACCGAAATGCAAAATCACGATCTAAAAAGCACAAAAAGTTTAGTGGGTCAACAGTTCTATATTCCATCATAATCCAGAGCCAAAGAAATAACAACCTTCGTGTTACAACGGAAGCAACAAACTCGTCGAAAGCGATAAAGAAGGATGACACCCACGAGATTTACGTGCTTCACTAACAACTTGTTAGCTACATCAACAGGCGAAGGAAAACAATTTTGCTATGTCGAGAATGCAAATTACATAATCTGGAATCAAGTTCTCTTTATTAAAATACTTAAAGAGACTCGACATTTGAATAATTTCTAAGGACCAAGGATGACTTCTATTTTATAATCACAAAATCACCCCTTCGTTTGGTGATCTTTCAACGTGGGATAATAGAATTTCCACCCTTAAGCTATTTTTCCAATGTGGGAGAATCCACCAAATAGAAAAAAGCTTCAAGTCACATTCCTACACTTTGGCTCTGCTGGACATACAGTTACCAAAAGTAGTTGATAGTGTAAATCGATTTATCTGCCATCTTATCATCATTTTATATGTTCCTACAATTTCACACAGCTTAATGAACTTTCTACAATAGGCTGGTAGGTAATAATACGTAGATCAACTGAAAGAAAATTATTTGGGGCAGAAAATCCATGTACAATTAACTTCAATCATACTCAGATCTTTTGGTTCTCCAAACAAAAGGATGTCCTTAATAGAGATTGTTAATAGAATATAAGTCATGCACGAATTACTGAAAGCTAAAGAGATGAAAGAGAGTGAAACCTGTTTCGCAGCAGCGCTAGGTTTCCAATCAAAAATTGGATGTGTATTGCTTCCAACTTCTGGAAATGTGAATTTCCTACTAGGGAATAGAAAAGAGGTCTTACTTTCAACAGCTTGATCATTCTTGGATCCATCAGGATCCTTCCACAGCTTATCCAGTGAGGGCGTAATAGGCTGAACATCAACAAGTGGTGAGAACACCTCCATGTCATCTTTGAAGTTGTCACTACGAGTTGCATGCAATCTTGGAAGTATTCCTCCAGCACGCAATGAGCTTCTATGAGGTGTTTCCTCCGAAGACAACCCACTGTTTGTATATGATCCACCCATGGTTGCAGTAAAAGAAGATGATTCTACAGAACTTGAACGACGAGCACCAGGCAAAGTGGCTGCCTGTGATATATTAGATAGTGTCACAGAAGGAAGTGGATCGGGCATCAAAACTGAATCCTCAACCGCTCCTCCTAAAAGGGCAACCTCAGCTGTACAGTTGTTCTCGTTCACAGGAGTAGGCTTAGATCTTTGCCAGGACAAATTCGTGACAGCCTGAAAATGCCAAATCAAGGTGTCACAGTCTACAGATTAGGGGAAAATCTCAGACATGTAATATTTTACAACAAAGCTAATCAACAAATAAAACCTATGGAAATCCATTACCCCAATTTCTCAAAGTGCTCGCCTGTCAGTATATAGGAGGCCAAATGAATGGAATCCTATCCTTGCATGGGAAACATGGGAAACATACAGAAGTTGAATCTAAATGACACGGAGTGAAAATTGGATTGACGGACCGCAATTTCATATCAAAACAATCTAAAACAATCAAATTACAAAGCATAAGAAAAGTAAACCTTTGCTCCATCTGAGATTGATTCAGCGGGGTAAAAAAAACAATGTCCCCTTAAGAAAAGATGCAGAATAAAAAAGAGACTACTTATTTCTGCCCAAAAATCACCCAAAACAACAAGAGCATGTCCCAAAGTTTTTAAAGGCACAAATTGCACAAGGCAACGAGGGTGAACATGTAAATAAGTAAAATCTAATGAAATGGGAAAAAGAAAAGACTATGGTAAAAGATAAATGCAGAACAAGGAAAAGAAAATTAGAAGAAGAAATATGGTAAATGCATTATAGTATGCAAGTTAGCTACGCCATATGTACAAGGTGCCATCATAACGCCTTTTTTAATGCTAAGATTACCCCAAGAGAGATGCTGTCGCATACGCATGGTGACATAGCTTATTTCAATACAGGTTTGTTTACAGCTTAATCAATATAGGTCTGTTTATATATGACTGACAAGTAAAGATTTACCAAGGCCATCACCTCAATTTGCCTCAAGACTTTCAAACATTTCAATGAAGTACAATGAATAAAAAATGCTCTACCATGAAACTCTGGTGAAGAAGAAAGCTTGATGCAATGTGTTTGTAGTACCAGTACAGACAACTGTCCAGCTAAGTTAGATAGGAGTCGTAAAAGAATAGTGAATAATGGCCACATTGCAGCAGAATGGTTACCTCTGAATTACCATAAGCATGTAGAACTGTAAAAGGCTGTGGTTTTCCACGAACATCATAGAACACAACTCGTCCGTTGCTTGTTCCGGCAGCCAAGATCCAACCATCATCTCTGATTGCCAATGAAGAAAATGGGGCTTCATAAGCAATGCAAAATGTGGATTTCTTAGTACCTGAGTCATAAGTATAGAGCTTTTTATCCAGGCCAACAGATGAAATGATCTGCCAAAGAAGCCACATATAATATCTATTAGCCCAGTTACTGACCTACTCTCTCGAATTGTAGCAATATTAAACTCATGAGAAATATTATCAACATAATGAACATCAGACCTTATCATTTGAAGGAGAGAAGCTAAGACCAGTAGTAGGAGCAGAATGCTGCTTCAACCAAGAAACCTATGGAAGCCAAGAGTTAGCCATTCATGACTAATTATTCTTCAGGAAAATACTATTTACTCAAAAACAAATATAATCATAAGATGAGATAGCATATATTATTGTTGTTTTCGTTTTCACCATATTCCACTCTCAAATAATGATTCTACATATTAAGAACACTAACTACACAACCAGTACGAATTCTCACCTTTGGCAAAATTAATAAGGCCAATGATCCAATTGATCTTGCTTGGTAAGGTTTTTACTGCAGTTCTCATCACTATAAACCACTTATATAATAATGTATGCCTTAGTTACTTTCGTCAAAACTTGATCCTGCGAAATTGGTTTTAGTATTGTAAACTTTGCCATCAAAGTGATAGATTGGGTAGCACTATATTGTACAGGCCAAAGTCCAATGTTTTATCTACGCAAATACAATAGAAGCAGAGTTGCGCGGGGAATAAGACGGCTGGCTGGTAAAAGGAGGGAGAGGAGGGTCAACCTGGGAGAGAGAGTAGGTTAGCGCATCGGTGTTTGTGTGGGTTAATTTATTTATAGATGAGTAGGGAGTAGTTATTGATAAATGTAATTATGAGAGTTGATGTAGGGCTTAAGAACAGCAAAAACTGATTGTGTATATATCACAAGGACAACTTGGTCCTTTCACCCCCAAAAAATTGTCGGAGGTACGAGAAATGGAGGAAGTAATGTTTTTTTTCTGATGATGACATCCTAATCCTCCAAGCCTTAACAAAAGAAGATATGGGAATAAATGAAGAAAATGTAATTGAAGATGATTAGTTAATAATAGTCTGTAAGACAAACCTTAGGACTTCTACCAGTTGTATCCCACATATGCAGAGAGCCATCATCGCCAGCAGTTGCCAAAAGATGGCGGCTAAGTTGAGAATAGTCAAGTACTCTCAACACCTGTTGATGAGGATCCTTGAATTCAGCAGCTCTTGCACCGGAAGCAAGGTTGTGGACGATTAGATTCCCGTTGATACTAATGGATGCCAAGTGCTCATCTTTGCAATTATAGGTGGTTCCTGATATTGAAGCGTTGTGACCTTTCAACCATTTGATACAACGCTTCCTTTGCAGATCCCAAATCCTCACAACTTGAGCACTACCCCCAGAGCAGATGTATCTGGAAGTCTTATTGCTAAAGCTGATAGATAGGATCGCCTCCTGTAACGTGTACTAAGAAGATTATCTATTGTCCAGTTTTTATCTACTAAGTAGAAGCACAAATGCGAAAAGCAAAGGTAAAGAAATGACGATAAAGTAAGGGAATGGCGGAAAAAGAGTGATAGAAACCTGAATGTTGTCAGCGGAATCAGAAGAATTGAGAGGAAGGGTACCCATAGACTGGCCATTGTTACGCCACAGGCTGATCTTCTTATCATCACCAGCACTCGCAACAACCAAATCTACCCCAAACAAACAAATTTCATAAAGGGATAATATTAATTAATTAAATACAAGGGATTGAAAGAAGAGAAGGGGATGATGATACAGACTTGTATGATTCCACTTAAGGGAGTTCACTTGATAACCGGGAGACGGAGTGTAATTGCATGTGCACGGATCTCCAGTCTCCACTGACACGTCGAATAATTTCACCGTGTCGCCACCCGCAGCTGCCAGCAACGCCATTTTCCCCAATCCCCACTATTTCAGTTACGCCGGGAGATGACTGTCCTATGATTTCAATTTTCTTTTTTCTTTTTTCAAATTTGAATTTGAATTTATATTTATAATTAATAGTCCGAAAAACAAATACTCCCTCCTATTCTCAATAACATTCCCCATTTCTATTTTCGTCTATTCACAATACTTTTCATATTTCCTATTTTGGTAAGTGTTTGCGTGGTCCAAATTTAATTGTAGGGTGGATTAGTTTATTTGTGTAGTCCAAACTTAATTGTATAGTGGGGGTAGTGTGTTTTCTTAAATTTTGTGTTAAAATGAAAGGAGAAGGTTATTGAGAATATGAGGGAGTCCATTGATTTATAGGGATAATTCTCATGTTAGCCGAGGTTTGGACTTATTCACGTGGTACACAAATTTTTTAAAAATCTGCTCATGGTACTCTGAACTTTCATTTTAGTGCATGGTCTACTCTTAGCCCTTAATTCCGTCAAATTTGTTAGCGGCAGACAATTTGTTGAAATTCAAATTTTGGGGAGAAAACTTTTGAAGTAGTAAAGCTAAGAAATATTTTGCACCAAATACCCCTAGAATTTGAAAGTTGTGCACAATCTACTCCTGCACCAAAAATACATGTAACATCTACAAAAAAGTAGCCGTTATGACTGACTGACCAAGAGAAAATGAATCAAGCTCAAACAAACGTCATTCCAACTCCAACTCAAACATCTTGGATGACCATGTTAGTAATAATGCTTACTTCATTATAATATAGACTAGAAAAATTTACATTATTGTAAATATTTTCAAACTAAATTGAAACATTTTAGATAAATCTAGAACTTCTCTTTTTAAGTCACAAATAAATTGTTTACGCATTTTGGGCAATTTTTGTTATCTAATTGCACCCCTTTTGAATTTGATCTAGAATTAGTTGATTTCTTACCAAATATTTTAGAATGAATGTGTGTTGTTAGAATGAATGGTTTGTGATCTCAATTTAATAGAAGCCAAATATCTTAAATAGAGAGCCAAATAGCAGACAGTCAGTCCCAACAACTACTTTTATGTAGCCGTTACATGTATTTTTAGTGTAGGGGTAGATTGTGCACAACTTTCAAATCTTAGGGGTATTTGGTGCAAAATATTTCTTAGTTTTACCACTTCAAAAAGTAGTTATTATAACTACTTTTATTTCCCTCCAAAATTTGAATTTCAACAAACTGTATTCCGTTAACAAATTTGACGGAGTTAAAGGCTAGGGGTAGACCGTGCACTAAAATGAAATTTGAAGGGTACCATGAGCAGATTTTTAAAAAACTCTGTACCACTTGAATAAGTCTAAACCTCAGGGGTATCATGGGAATTATCCCTTGATTCATTATTACATTTTTAAGTTTAACACAAATTCTCATTTAAAACGCATGTTATCCGTCTTAAGGTTAAAATGGGTCAAGTATATACTAAATCACCTTACTTGTTGCCTACGAAACACCAACATTTGTGTCTTTATTACCACTGTATATATATACTATTTGACTCATCTAAAGCAAGACTTACTGCTTAACTTAAAATCAATAATAATCTTCTTTTATATCTATCCTTACTAATTTAAATTCCGTGTAAAATTGTAAACCTTGCACGGGTTTGTTTATTAAACTGGTGTTTAATATCGGTACATTAAATTTTTGTTGTAAGAGATCACATATGTAACACCCCGGATTATTAAACAAAAGACTTACATTAATAATAAATAATCCATTAGAGTACAAAGATGAATAGGGTCAAGGTGCCAGAAACACCTGACCAATACGGATCAATACTCAAATTTAAAACTAAACTAATACATTATTAATATTCCTTAAATTAAATAAATTCCAAAATTCCGGGGTGTTACATCAAGCATCCGAATCCACATCAATCAGTCTAATCTGACAAGCTGCCTACTCGCCACATGACCATAAATCGCCAAGTGGATTACCGTAGATAGGATTTTAAAAGAAATTCACTAGGAAACAAACCAAGTCAACATGAGGATGAGTAGAGAATATCTGATGTAAAATTACTCGGTTTCGGATTTAAATAGTTCGTAGGATTGTTCGTTTATAGCTTAGAATCCATGGCCTGATTGTTTAAGTTAAGTTAAGTTGCAGAGGAATATATGTTGGAGTAAGTGTCCTCAATAATAGTGCGATCATATAATTAAATCTCAATAATAAGAATACAAAGGGATGATGAATATTATAGTCAACTGGTCAACATAAATCGGTAACGATTGGCTCAATTGAGTTTGACGTTACTGTCGTATGACGGTGGTGATCATTTGATCCCTTGAGGTCACACCTAAAGGACAATTCCCTAATCATGTACATTAATTAATTGTATAATGATACAGATTAATTAATCCCTTAAATTGAACCGAGTTTATATTGTAAGTGAGAAATATATCTTATTGTAATATGCTTAAATAAGATTCATTTTTAGTAATTTAATTGTTATATTACTAAGAATGCATTATGTTTATGAAACATTTGAGATAAGCTAAAATGGTTAATTATAATTACAAATTGTTGTAGATTATTTTAACCAAATATGAGATGACCCATTTTATTTACATGTAATTAAAAAATGTGACTTAAAATGTTAAGTCTAATTTATTTGTTATGAAATTGCATTTAAATTGGTTAAATGCATATTTATAAGCAAAATTACATGTTACATGTCACATGTCACACTTGTGACAAATGACAAATTGTAAAAATTAAATGGACACCCATATTACAAGGGTGCACCGGTTTTGGTAGTATACAAAGAGGGTGATTATTTTTGTATATCATTCTAATTAGGAATTAGAGATAATCATGTACAAAAACTATTACCAACACTCAACCTTTTACATTGTTAAGAACAATTGGAAGTGACAACGCCCCACCCATGTGGGGTGTGTGTGACCGGTTTTCATAAGCCACAAGAGGGCTTGGTTTTCCCTCTTATTGTATACTACAACATCTCATAAGTTTCATGTATCTTTATCTCTCTAAAACCTCTTCATTCTCACACTAAACTTAATAGTTCATATAATAGTTTGAGTTCATACATTCTAATAAGTTTACTAGAATAGTAAGAGAGTTATTAGAATTATTTAAGGGAGACTATATTATACTAGTGTAGTATTTTATATAGTGATAAAGGGTTGTCTTGGGTGCTACTAATAGGAGTGTTCTTATACTAAGAACTTGGAAATCATCCTCATATTCATATATAGCTCAAGAACAATATTTGAAAGGAGTTCAAATATTGTGCCCATATTACTTCATAATCAATGTAAGAAATTATTCTTTCCTTATCTTTTGTTATGCATGCATAAGGTCTAAATGGTTTAAGAGTAAACTATTAGTAAGATGATATTAGAAATGTCTAATATCGAGTTTAAGAAACTACAATATAACGTGTTTTTTTTTGTTTTTGTATGTAGTTGTGATCAAAACTTGATCATGTTCTTCTGAACGCTTTTTTTTTAACTTGACTAGAAAGAACGTGCACATTCTATGGTCCGGGGAGTGGCTTGACCACATTGATGCTTTGTGATTGTAGCAAGTAACGAGATGCTTTGTGATTTATAGCAACCACCATTGATTGTGATTGAGATTTGGCGCCTTGTGATTTGTAGCAAGCATCCTTGTTTTATGATTGTGATTGATGATGATATTGGATGTGATTGATGTCGTTGTACATGTGTATGGCTTCGTGGAGATTGTCGCATGAATTGCTATTGTTGTGTATTGATATTTCTTACTCGATGTCGTGTTGACCTTGTGTGTTCCTTGTGTTAAAACCATTTTCAAAACTATCTACGGTGATTTATTTGACAATTTCAGGTCTTGTGGTGAGTAGTACAGTCTTTTGGGTACTCATGGATGATGATGATGCTCGGGACATGGGACGAGCCGTCGCAAAGTGGAGTCTAGCTTAGACTGGATAAGTTAGGCATTAGACTTGTTTTATTTCCGCAGCTAATCGATTTGTATCTTTGAGGTATTAATTTGTATATCACTAAACTTTGGATGTAATAACAATGATTGTTTCTCAATTGAGTTAGCATCTTCGTTTACCTTAGCTTGGTAAATGGGGGCGCTACATTATCGACTACTGAACTTCTAATGGCACACAATTGCCTTATTTTAATTCTACTAGATAAAGTTGAATGAAAAAACTAATCCTAATTAAACTAAGATACATGACATATTTCTCATGTATCAGTAACACTCCTACTTAGCTAGAAAGGTCTATCTAAAGCTCTTGGATAAATGAAGGTGTTATAGAATTTGTTGGGAATCGGGCGTGATAGAGTCATTGTTGACATTTAGCGGCCCTCTTATAAAGTAATTTTGATTAAGACATCAAATAACTTAGTTGG
>JAIUZE010014191.1:0-30776 GCA_022085475.1 Heliosperma pusillum | reverse complement strand
AAATGAAAAGTTGTTAGTGAGTGGAGTGTTGTGTGAGCCGTGTAAATATAGGCAAAATAAAGAGTCGAGTTTTGAAATTGTTGTTACGTAATTGACTCGCGTTAAATAATTATTTTACGGTAATCGATTAAATATAATTAACGATAAAGTTAATTATACTAAATATCTAGATATTATGTTATATTAATCAAAAGAAAGACAAATATCTAGTCCTATTAGAGGACCTAGAAAACCGTGTGGTATGGTGACTGTCGGATCAGTTTTGTAAACGATTTGCGTAATTTTCGTTAACTGCTCGATAAAGTGAAATAATATCTAGATATTATGATATTGTAATCAAAAGTAATGAAAATATCAAGCCCTATTAGAGGGAAAGGGAGCCGTGTGGAACATGATGATATCGGGTCTGTTTTTTCTCGTTTTGCGTAATCTCCGTTGACGGATCGATAAAGTAACAAATATCTAAGATATTTGTATTAGTTTAATCGAAAGAATTAAAATATCTCAAGTGAGGGGAAAACGATGACATGGGCGCGTGACTCATGCCAAAGTCGAGTTTCGAGTTTGTTACGGGATTTACGATGAGTCGGGAATAGTTAAATGACGTTCGGTTTAAAACCGTAAAAGTTATTCTTTAAATTCCGAATAAATTCAAAATAATTATATTAAATTATGATAAATCTTAATAAAACTAAATAAAAATAAATCAAAAATATTATTTTTTTTAAATAAAATTTCGGTCTTCATACTTATGAGACGAGTCGGGAAAAGTCAACGGAAGTCAAAGTTGACTGAAAAGTCGAGAAAAGTCGAAGATGACTTAAAAGTCAAGAAAAGTTTAGGACGACTTAAAAGTCAAGAAAAAGTCCATGACGACTTTAAAAAGTCAAGGAAAAGTCAAAGACGACTTAAAAGTCAAGAAAAGTCAAAGATGACTAAAAACGGTCTTTTCATGAAATCTCACAAAAATTCCAAATACGAACGCGGAATTTCAAAATAAGACACGGAACAAAAATTTCTATTTTAAAAACTTAAGTTCTACTGAAAAGTGTTAGTAAATATTTTTACTAGAAAAGTTGGTATTTTTCGGGTTGTTACAGCTTGACCTGTCGCAAGCTTGTGACGGATCGTCCCGTCACAAATGAGAATTTGTGTATATTAAAAGATTAAGTCTCCTTGAAAATTCTCCCTCCAAAGTCTTTCATTTAAATAAGGTAACTATATTATTGATATTTGCTAATAAATGCATATGTTTTATTTATCAATTAATTATAAATTATTGCAATAATACTTGTGAGCAATATTTACAATAATAATGGGCAAGACGTCGACATTTGTTCAATGTGTAATAAGAAACTTTGCAAATTAAAATGGAACATTGTAGACTATTATTGTTAGTTTTGGCAAAAAAATTATTAAAATAATTTGAGAAAAAGATGTCATCGTTTGTTTCATTATGTAAAACATATCTACGAATACACATCTCATAACATTATTTAACTCTCTTCATCAGTTTTCCCGATTAGTTTTGCAAATCGATTTTTTTATCAAATTAAAGTACATCTAGGTGAAATTTGAAAATTCATGTGTCAATTTAATCCTTTAAATACTAAGAGAATAAGCATTCTCAAGTATTTTCCCTCCAAAAGTATTATCTAAATAAGCAAACAAATGAAACTTTATTTCATCAACCTGTTATCATTTCATTAGAATATAAGACTCAAAATTATCTTTTTCTAATTAATATAAAATAAAATTGGTATATAACTATAAATTATAAATGGTTAAAATTTTCGTTGATGCAATAATAATTACTCCTCCATTCAACTTTTATCTTCTCATTTCAATATAATACTCCTCACATATATTGAAGAAATGAGAAGATAAAAGTTGAACGGAGGTAGTACTTTATAGAAACTTCATGAAAAAAAATTATTAAAAAATTGGAAAATATTTATCGAATGAAATCATTAGTTTAAGAAAAAAAATTAGTCATTAAAGTACACATTTCATACATTTACTTAATAAATAATAACCTAAAAAATAAAAATTCTATATATGTCGCGCAGTTGTGTGGAATTTATACTAGTTTATAAATAATTTACACTAAAAAGTAAACGTTTGCATTGCGCGGGATCTATATTAGTACTACTAACAACAAATCTTGATTATGGTTGTGACTATCAAAGGCTTATGACCTCTCTAGCCTCGACCGACCATATTTTCGTCTCGACTCAACCTAAAAGACAAGGGGACCCACTTTCCCTCTCCCGTTATGGTCTCGCCACAACTCTTAAACTATACCAATCGCCAATCCAATGTGTTTCCATCACCCATATCAATCTGCTCTACTATCTACAATCTTCCCTTTGTCGTATTTTATAACGTGATGACGCGACCTTTCTTTCTCATATTGAGCCACATTTCAATTAAATTAATACTTTAATATTTCCCCCCAATTATACTACAAACACTAACGACACTTTATAAATTCACCTGCTTATCAATGTCAACAGGTTCTTATCTTCAGACTTCATACTTCATACTTTCAATTTCTCCAATTATTTTGACCTAATTTTCTATCGATTTTATTTATTTAATTACCTTTTAATTATTGTTGTTGTATAGTTCGACGATTAATGGCGACCATGTCGGGTTCGTTATCACTCAAAAACGGCGTCGTTTTGCACTCTTCTTCTTCCTTCTATTCTCGTTCGAAACTGCCTTGCAATTCTTTCGTCGTTGCTTCTAGAACGTTCCGACGGTCTTCTAGAAGCTTCTCGATCTCTGCCTCGTTCGATAACAGTAACCGAGAGTATGATCATGTGTTGTTATATTGTTTTTTATTTTTGATTTATTTTAATGGTGTAATTGATGATGTTTTTATCAATTTGATTTGATTTGATTATTGGAAAATTAGGTATGTGATCGTTGGAGGAGGAAATGCGGCGGGATATGCGGCTCGGGCATTCGTCGAAAATGGATTGGCTGATGGCAAACTTTGCATTGTTTCTAAAGAGGTACATTTCTCTAATTGTTAGGTATATATGAGCAATTACTTTTAGATAATGTCTTATTAGGATCAGTAGCGGAGTCAGGATTTAAAGCATGATCGGAAACTGTTAGGAGGCGAACTTTTAGAATATACTCCCTTTGTCCCGGTCATTTGTCGTCTTATTACTTTTTCGAGTGTCTCAGTCATTTGTTGTTCTTTCTATATTAGCAAGGTTTTCAATGAGTAATTTCAGCATCCAATGGGCTATTGTCCACTTGTCAACCATTAAGTAGAATTACAATTGTTCTCCTACTCTTTCCTTGGTCTTTGTGCCAAATTGAAAGGACAACATTTGACGGGGACGGAGGGAGTAGTAAACTTGGAAAGAAATCGAAAATTTCAAAATATTCACTTGATCTTGGAAACTTTGAGCTCATTAGTCGGAGCTATTGACATTTCGTTGGAGGTAATGGCAGTAATGGATGAAATGGAAGAAACATTGATTGATGACAATGATATCAGTAACGGTTTATCCTTTGAGCCTAAAGAACTTTAGCAAATGAATTACGGAGTAGAAGTATGTTTTATTCGATTCTTCTTCTTTTGTTACTAATTGTCTAATTGAAAGAGAGTATGGAGTGGAGGATATTGGTGTGCTTTATGTCAATCCGGGTATGATCCAGCTACACTATGGTGTTTGTCCAAGCGTACGATTCAACCTTTTTAGTTATAGAAAATGATTTTGCCGTAAATGAATTCTCCAATTGCTATGCCATGCACAAGTGCTTGTGTGATGTGAGGTTATATTGAGAGGCTGAGTAACATATAGTGCAAATTCTGCCTGAAGTCGATTGATTCTGCTTTTTTGTATGTTTTGCGCTATATTGTGGAAGAGAGGGAAGTGGTTCGTGTCTCAATGTAGTGAACTGTGAAATCCTCTCTATTTTACGAAGCTGAATAGCGCATGGAGGTGAAACAGATAATGAGGTTTGGTGTTCGTAAGAAATTTGTTGCAATAAAGGGTTTGTAGGCTTGCGAATGCTTAAGGAGATAATGGTTGAGCTTGTAACTGGTAGCAACTAGCAAGTACTCTCTGAGAATATGTATGATGTTTACTGAAAAGGCTTGCTTTCTCTGTTTGTGCAATGAGTTTATTGGTAGTCCAAGGATATTGGCGAACTCTCACTAGACAAGCATCGAGTTAAACATGACAGTCATCCTGTTTCTTTTTGTCGATTTTACTCTGTTGTGCTCTACTGCTTGCTATGTTACTCTTGCCAAACGTTAGGCAAGGGGGATTTTCAGTTAACATTTTGTTTCAATGTCTGGAAGAATGGGCTATGGCTGTATTTTCACTTGCATTGAGTTTCATTTAGGATCTAATCAAACCCTTTATGTTTTGATAATTGACTTTTAATAAAATCACAGGCTTATGCGCCATATGAGCGTCCAGCATTGACTAAGGGCTACTTGTTTCCAGTCGATAAGAAGCCTGCACGTCTACCTGTAAGTGTTGGAATTTCTCTGTTTGAGCTATTCATTGTTCCGTTAAGTCGTTAACAATTGTCAATTCTAATTTGCCTATGTTTTGTCTTTATGCTATTCAGGTTGACACAACTCACTTTCCCAATTTATTTCTCATATATGGAGTAATGATTTTGCTTTGATTGTTTGAAGGGTTTCCATACATGTGTTGGAGCTGGTGGTGAAAGGCAGACCCCTGAATGGTACCAGGAGAAAGGGATTGAGGTAATTTGTTTACTCCGTATGTCTTTGTTGAATACTGCTTATATAGTCTTTTTCTGTGTGTATGTATTTTGTTGTGTTTGTTTTGCTATGTATGGTCGGTGTCAAGTGTAAGAAAGATCTCAACTTTTACATGAGTTGACATAAGCGTATAACCTACTTTGTGTTGCTCGTTTTGTGCCTTCATATTTCTATATGGTAAATTTGGTGTTTGTTTTCATACATCTAGATGATTTATGAGGATCCCGTGATGGGTATTGACATCGAGAAGAATACTCTACAAACACAATCTGGTAAATCGCTGAAGTACGGATCTCTGATCATTGCAACCGGATGCTCAGCATCAAGGTATATTTCTTCCTTTCTTTTTACTGCAATAGCAAAATATCATCAAGCAACGAATTGCTTTTTGGCTGGTCTAGAGAAAAAGATCATGTCTGGTAATAATACTACTTTTCGTTTCAGATTTCCAGAAAAAATCGGTGGAAGTTTACCTGGTGTGCACTATATCCGAGATGTGGCAGATGCTGACTCACTTATCGAGTCATTGGTACTGTCTGCCATTACGTCTAAATTTCAATACCTATGTTTTTGATGGTGTAGTGGTTGAGACTAATTTCTCTAGGGCGAGCCTAAACAATCCTTTAAGGGCTTCTCTTCGGCAGAATTGCCCGTCTCCTAATATTGAGCCATTGAGAACATTTGATAGTTTTTAAGGAGGCCTATAAAATAATGAACCTTCTACTGTTAAATTGAAATCAAAGATCATGTATTTTTAACTGGAAGTCCTTGTTATTTTCTATATGCGTGCAAATTCTTGCATTACTCTTTTTTTTTTCTTTTTCTTTTTTATTACAGAAATACTGTCCTGCTTTTCTTTTCAATTCCTAATTGCAATGTAATTTAATCTATTCAAATTTAAGTTGTCATCTTACCTATTTATCCATCTTTAGTTTTCCTACCATGAAATTGGTTATGTTTTACTTGACTATTTATAAACCTTATGGTTTCCATTTGCAGAAAAAATCACAGAAAGTGGTGATCGTGGGTGGTGGCTATATTGGCATGGAAGTTGCTGCTGCAGCTGTTGGTTGGAACCTCGATACAACGGTATAGGCATGAATCTTTTGTCTATTCGTTTATAAGTTGGGTTTTGTCGCGTGTGCAGTTGCATAGACTTTTAGCTATGTAGAGGCTGAGAAAAAGCTTGCAAACAGGCTTATACCTGTTTGGTTTGGATTAAAAAAAAAACTTTCAGTCGTTTATTTTGGCTCTAGTATATAATTTTACTTGGTGGTTTCCTTGATGAATTAGATAATTTTTCCTGAGGATCATCTCTTGCCGAGATTGTTTACTCCATCTCTTGCGGAAAAATATGAAGAGCTGTACCGTCAAAATGGTGTTAAATTCGTGAAGGTTGGCAACTTATCTATCTCTCCCCCCATGAGATGTCTTAAACCTTATTGTACTCTTTGTATTATAAATTCAAACACTGTATGCATGTCAACTAAATTTGACACGTCCAAGTACTTTGAAAACTTAGGGTGCTAAGATCCAAAACCTCGAAGCTGGTACTGATGGAAGAGTTGCTGCTGTTAAACTTGAAAATGGTTCAGCCATTGAAGCAGATACGGTAAGTTTCACTTTCATTAAACTGTGCTTTCACTTCAGTCAGCATATTTTTGTCAAAGTTCCATGTTCCAAAATCTCACTCCTAAGGCCCCGATTTAGTTCCTAGTGTACACTGTTGTTAATTTTGCTATTTCGTTATGCACAGATAATTATAGGTATTGGAGCTAGACCTGCCACCAGTCCATTTGAGAATGTTGGCTTGAATACAACTGTTGGTGGTATACAGGTTAGTGAGATGCCTTTTCATGAATTTTGTGAAATACATGTTGAAGGCCTCAGTTTATGACCAAAATATTGAAAGAAGTTGATATGAGACTTGTACACATGCTGTAGTTTTTCGATGCACGAATTGTATCTTGTGCTAACTGCTTGAGATGTACTATACTACTATCAAGTATAGTTTAAGAACTAACCTGTTAACATTAACATTACCTTTATTCCACAAAGGCTTCCCCACCTATGACGTGTTTAGGGGATTGCATCCTTAACCATGGGCTTTCACCCCGTGTTTCGACACAAAGATTTCGTTTCTAACTTTCTATTGACCAATTAACATTACCTTTATTCCACAAAGGCTTCCCCACCTATGACGTGTTTAGGGGATTGCATGCTTAACCATGGGCTTTCACCTCGTGTTTCGACACAAAGATTTCGTTTCTAACTTTCTATTGACCCATAATGAAATCGTGTTGAAAATTACATTGATCCGTTGTTGTTGCACATTATAAAAGTTGCTTCAATTTAGTGAACCCAAAGAATAGTTTGTGTTTGGCTTCATTTTAGGACTAAATGTCTAAACTAATAAAAATTGAGTTTCGGCAGTGGGTGAAACTTGAAGTCCAAATGTGTTTTGTAATAGCTTTTGTAGTTGTCAAAAATCAATTTGGATGCTCTCCATTTCCTCGCCTTGCCTCTCAATAGTCCGTATTTTGTTCTGGGTAGATCTAACAGTCAGTTATTTGATGAGTTGGAGAAGGGATAATGATTTAGAGTTGAAACGGAGAGGATTCATACTCATCAAAATGGTTTTGATCTCTTTTGGAATTGCGTACGATGATGCACCCAATGCTTACATTCTATATGTTATCGAACGTGATTGGGTACGCTCTAGGAATTCGTGTTGCTAAACAGTATTGACCATATTCAGGTTGATGGACTGTTCCGTACTAAAGTACCTGGAATTTTTGCTATTGGAGATGTTGCTGCATTCCCACTAAAGGTATGTAGTTTTTTCTTTCTCCATCATAATTTCCCTCGGCTGTCACTCATAGACCACAGACACCGTGGTCTAAAAAAAGTTACATAGAAACTGAATGATTTGTGTGGCAGATGTACGACCGTGTGGCACGAGTAGAACATGTGGATCATGCCCGTAAATCAGCTCAACATTGTGTCAGCGCATTATTAACTGCACGAACCCACATGTATGCTATTTACATTTCCCTGCCTTTAATTCACTTATAATATCAATAAATTGTGTTCGAAAAAGTCTTGATGCATAAATTTGCTGATGACTACTTATCCCTGTTTGATGCAGGTATGATTATCTCCCGTATTTCTACTCCAGAGTATTTGAATATGAAGGGAGCCAGAGAAAAATATGGTGGCAATTCTTTGGAGACAATGGTAATATTGTCGCCAGAGCCTAGAATCCAGTAGCTTAATATTATGGTGGATTTATTTGTTAGATCTTTTTCACGAGTAAATGTGTGCTTATAGTTATTTTCTTTATGAAACAGTTGGAGAGGCAGTTGAGATTGGAAACTTTGATCCCAAGATAGCTACATTTTGGATAGACTCTGGTATCATCAGCCATCTTTTTTGGACCATCCTTCTATGTCGTTTTTAGTTAGGTCTCAGTTCAGTCCTAGTCAAAAAAGATTTACGAGTAACATGTTTCTAATCACAGGGAGGCTGAAAGGGGTTCTCGTTGAAAGTGGAAGTCCTGAGGTACTGATTAATGGTCATGTTTTTTTAATATTTAGTGATCATCATTCATATATTAGTTAGGTCTAAAATTTAATTGTTATGCTCCAGATAATCATGATCACCATATTGTCTATGGTTATAGACGCATAATTTCTGTACATATGTTTAGCTAATAAAGTCGCTAAGTCAGGGATGACATTCATATACTGTGTTCAAAACACGTCATCATCAAAACCATGGGCAGATCCTGAGAGATCTGTTTACAAAATTCCTACCATTGCATTGAAAATTCCTACTACTTCGGGCACAAGAATTAGGGAGGACGGTAATATGTATTACGAGGGAATTGTAAGTTGAGATCTGTGGGGACTAAAATTATATACCGTTAGTAACAGCTAAAAAAATTCAAAGTATAAAGTTTGCGGAATTACTCTTTCACATACGAGTTTTACTCTATCACATACACTTTTTTATAAAATTGACATATACTACCCTTTTAATCCTCTCTCCCTAATTATTATCCACAATCCTTAATTAGCTCTCCCAACCACCCTGTCTCCATCTCCAATTAGCCACTGCACTTCCTCTCCCCCATCGCTATTTGTCTCCGGCTGCGTTCTATTTTTGCCTCCTCGTAGCTTTTTGAGAGAATGCACTGACCATCAAAAGAAATAGACTCCCCGTAATTTTGTGGGTAATCTAAACAATTATGACTTGCTAGCCAATAACATTTTTGCGGGCTGTGAAAATTGACTTTTTACTTTGTAATTTCTTCATATTGGTGCAGAAGCACGATGTATGGATGTCAACGTCTTTATTTCCACTGTATTGTAGGTTTTTAGGGAAAATTGGTTGATTGAAATGAGAAATTTCCCCCCAAAAAGCCTAGCAATGTCCAGAATTTTAATCAATTTTACGATGAAGGTTGTTGACAAGGCGCTGAGGGAGGGAGGGGCGGTGAGGGGTGAGGCTGGGTAGGGCGGAGCAGGTGGTGGGCAAGGGACGGGAAGGGAGGGCGTGGGTGATTGTTGATGGGTGGGTATGTTGTATTGGGTTTTGAGGGAGGGAGATGAGAAAAAATGACAAGGATAAAATCGTAAAAGTCGTATGTGAAAGAGTAAAGTTTGATTGTGAAAAAGCACTACCCAGAGTTTAATATGGCCAACGGCAAAAGAAAATAGGAAGTTGCCAAAATTGGGCAAAATGCACAAAAGTTTCCGTTTTATGGGGCCGTGTCCTTATACTCGAACATACATCCCCCACTGATAAACATTTTCTTGGTTGCTCTATTTGCACCTCAAAAAAGGCGGGTTCGATGTTCTACTCTTTTGGATGCATCTGTCTCTTGCCTACCTGATTTTCGTGGTTTTTACTTGCATGCAGTTGTAAGTAACATGCATATATATTTTTCCTTTCAGGAGTTCCAACTTCTTCCTAAACTTGCAAGGGCCCAACCATTGGTTGACATTGCTAAGCTGCAGAGTGCATCAACAGTGGAGGCAGCCCTGGAAATCGCCCAACAAGCTCTGCAGTCCGTGGCATAATAGGACTTAGGAGCATGAGCTAGCGGGTTCTTATGGTCACCTCTGTCCGTTCGGATTCAATTAAGACGACTCAGGGGCAGGCATGAAGAATAGCAGAAAATCGACGACAACATTCGTCAAGAGGAGGAAGAGAAATCATAGCTACAGAGGAACATGTTGAATAAGGTTGAGCTGTAAAATCGTAATATTATATTATATTACGATGGATACTGAATTTTTGTCATGATTTAATTTGTTCATGTACCATGTTGGCATGGTTCATTGTGAAACATGAGCTCCCAAGTTTGTACTAGTGTAAATCTGCACACCATTTACGTTGCTTTTTTCGTAAATAAGTATGATCTGAACTCGGAAGTAGACTGTGTATTCCGCAAAAATACCCGTATCAAGGACTGATTAACGGGGGGAAGGTCTTAATTCAAAGTTTAAAAATATCTAGCTTAAAGTCTTTATACAACATTCAACAAACATTTCGTTAAGTATGCTTGTGAATACCACCTTATGCAAGTAAATAAAGGAATGCTGCTCAAAAATTTCTTATGTCACTGACTTTTGGGAGAGCTGTCTTCATTAACCTTTACGTTCCGCATATCACTTATTACCGGGGGTTGAACTCCGACCATGTCAAAACTAGCATTGTGGCTCTCTTTATTTGGATCATGCTCATTGGCGGCCTCTCCAACCTTCTTAAGACAGTTACCTAGTAGGCTCGAGTTCGATGGGTGATCAAAAACGGAAGAAAGCAAATGTCCAACGTCAAATGATATTACAATTGATCCGATTACAATGAGGATACAATTACAATTGTTTCCATAAACTTTAAAGAATACTGATGATAATGATAATGATAATGATCCAATCCATGATTTCCTAATCCTTGGCCTACACAAATGTCCCAAAATAAAACAGCTAGAAACGTTATAGGATGAGTCTTATTGCAATTACATTCTATCCATACTAATCACTTCTTGATACAGAACTTAATTTTTCAGAAGGCTAATAACCTAAGTCTGTGCTCGGAGAAGAGGCGATTGAGGAAGAGGCGAATGAGGGGATCCAATTTGCGAAATTCCCATAAAATCATCCAACCTTTTGTTAGACAATCTGAGTTGCAAGTTTGTTTGCCAACATTTCCTCTTGGTGGACACGACAGGAGGCTTCGCGACATTCTTCTTTTTCAGCACGAAACTCCTTATCCGCCTTAAGGCCACATCCATAGTCTCGTCACTCATGTTAGCTATGCAGACCCTGAACCACCCTGGCTCAGAACAATGGAAGGAAGACCCAGGTGACACATTGATCTTCACTTCATTGATGATAACGCGCCACAATGTCAACTCTGCCTCCACCGTTGCATCTTGTAGTAGGTGGCGTAAATCCATCCATACAAAAAGCCCGGCATTGCTCTTAAGGCTTTGAATCCCTACTTGATTAAGTCCCCAAGTGAATGCCCTATGTCTTTCTTCCAACCTTTTAGAACTCTCAACCAAAAACCTCTCCACAAATACCTCGTCTGACAGCATTGAGGCAATTAGCCTTTGTGTTTGGGTCGAAACTAGCCCAAAACTCGACATTTTCCTAGCACAATTCACCACATTATCATTGTAGGAATACACGATACCCACTCTAAACCCGGGAAATCCTAAGTCCTTAGAAAGGCTATAAACGATGTGAATGAGGTCCGGGTTGTGAGGCTGGTCGATCATGATCTCGGCTATGCTTATGAATTTCGGCTGCCCAAAGACAGTAGCACCATAAATCTCATCAGATACTAAATGTATGTTTTTCTCATTGGTGAAGGCTAATATGCTAATTAAAGTCTCTTTGTCAAGGACAGTACCCAAAGGGTTCGATGGATTTGTTATAAGTAACCCTTTAACTTTAATTTTAGCATCTTGGGCTCTCTCATATGCATCTTCTAAGGCCGATTTCGTAATCTTGAAGTTGTCCGAGCTATTGCACAGTACTGGGACTAGTTGTACCCCGGTTCTCCATCTTAAATCTCGGTCGAATCTGCAAATTCATCAAATCATACATTTAGATACATAAACTCAGACATCAAACTTAAAACTTCATTTAACCATTTCTTTTATATATTTTTAAAGACTCGTTTAGGTTCGTAAGCCAAGGTACACCAAAAGACTGGTAAATTTTTTCATATGACGAGTCAAATCTTATACTCGAAATACTACTAATTGCGAAGTATATTGATTCTTATTGTCGTTTGTTATAACTTTTATCTTTTCACATCGATAAATTTACTTTTTTTGTTGTAAAGGGAGTCACAAGGGTGATTTTGACATTGACAGGGTTTCAACCCAGGTCATGAATATCTCAGCTCTTGGCTTTTACCAACTAAAGCTAGTTGACATCGATAAATTTATCAGAAAAGGAAAGGCAAGAGCGTAGGACATACCCAGGGTAGTATGGAGTCGGAACTAAGAAAGCTTCACCAGGATCAGCTAAACAAAATGTCATCAATTCATGGGCTCCAGTTGCTCCACCACTCATGACTATACGACTTTCATCAAACTTGACTTTTTCTCCCCTTACTTTCTCCATAAATCTTGCTACAGCCTGTTGAAATCACAATTAATTCAGATAATTAGCACTAATTCAGATTATGTTTTAACATAAAATTGACTTGAAAACGACGTCATTTTGAGATGATCTTAGTCAAACTTTACTTTAGACATCCTATACTTTTGGATGAAAAATAAATAAATAATTGTCAATATTGATCGACATCATTTGACCTTAAATTTCAATTTTGGTTACTAAAGTTGTAGTAGTGCTTATCAGGGAAGCCATGACGTAACTTTCGAGTTAAAAACACGTAAATTATTATATAATTTAGTTTTACGACAGGGTTATTAATTAGGAAATTACATTACTCGAACATAATGAAAATTGTTTTAAGACATAATGATCCATTTCATATCATTAGTACTTAAGTATTATTCCGTGTTATGATAAATTAATGTAAGACGATTTTACATACAGTAGGTTTACTAACAAAAAAAAAACCAAGGTATTACCTTTCTAAACTCTGGTAAACCATGGTAATCCTGATAAATGGCAATATCTTGGAATTGATCCACACCTTCAACTGTACAAATGGATGCACTTGGATTTTTCAAAATCCATTCTTTCACCAAATCAAAGCAAAGCTGAAACATCAAAAAAAAAAATCACAATTAGTGATTAATTAACTACTTACTTTGTCGCAAACTGATTCTTTACGTTTTACTTATTTCACCGAGTGTTTTAATAAAATGTAAAGAATCATGCAAGAGGAAATTCTTGGCACTCCATGCATATTATTATTATTAAAGAAAATCATAAATACAACCCTAATAAGAGTTGTATTTAAATCGTTAAAAAAGGAATTGATACTTAATTTTGTTATTAATTACATCAATTTTTGTGTAAATTTGTGATTATCTCCTATATTAATACCAGAATTAGAAGGTTTATTTTAACTCTTAAAATACAACCCTAAGGATTATATTAAAACATTTAACATGGTTTATGCAAGACAATTAGTGATTAATTAACTACTTACTTTGTCGCAAACTGATTCTTTACGACTCATTTTGTTTAGCAAGTATTTTAATCAAACGTAAAGAAAATAGTCGGTAGTCCATAATAAATAATTACCTGATTCTCCGCAAGACCCATTTGAATAACACCATGAGGTTTATCAACAGGGTGAAAAGGGTCATTTTCATAAGCTTTCCATCCATCAAAATAAGCAGATTCTTCAGCATGCCCATTTCCTGCTGCTATTTTAGACAACATTTTTCTGAATTTTTCAACACAAATGACAAATATACCCTTAACAAATGCTCAAACAATTCAATAGAGACTTCTTGAAGTTTATTTATTTGTTGTTGTTGTTGTTGTTGTTGTTGTTGTTGTTGTGTAATATTATTGAATGAAGTGAAGGTAGTAGTGATGAGTGTATATATAGAAGAAGAGATTATTAATAATAAGATAATAATAATAAAGGGAATAAAAAGGGTAGTGATGTTTCAAAATCGCGTAATAGCTGTATGATTAATGTGTGATTAGAAGAAGTAGATGAACATTTATGATTTAAGTTGGTAGTATTCATTAGACAATGCAACCGCATCTATTTATAGTACTAGTAAAGTTGCATCATGTACTACTAGTCTACTATTACTATACTTCGTATTATTAATTCTATAAAAAAGGAAACTTAACTAAAATGGAATATTTTATTCATTTTGTGGGGAACTTCCATATGTGGGACACTACGTGTACCGAGTCAGTCTTAAATCCATAAAGTTTATATGGTTGGCTGCCAAGTTTTGATTCTTATTTTTCTTGCCAAAATGTAAATTTTGGGTCAGTTTTTATGAGGCGGCAATTGTTGATTGACTGCTGTTACGACACGAATCAGATATGAAATTATTCATAGGGTTGAACTAAAACGTTAATAACTTATGTTAAGGGAAAATATAGCAAATTACCTCACAAGTTTAATACTATGTGCATGCTTTAACTTAAAAATGTAGCCGTTCAAATCAATCTCATAAGTTTATCTCAATGTGTAATTTACCACATATTTTATTTTTAAGAAAGAAATTTAACAAATTAAATATTTTACTATAATTAAAAGTTAATATTATGAATCAACTACAGATCCTAAAGTTACTACTCCTTCAGTGTCGATCATTTGTTTACCTTTACTTTTGACACAATTATTAAGGAAATGGTACAAGATCATTTTTTGTTGTACTTGGTGGATGACAAGTGGAAAATAGTCCAATTAAGTGATTAAATTACTCATAAACTATCATCCTAATATAAAAAGGTAAACAGATGAATGAAACACCATAAAATGAAAATGGTAAAGAAATGACCGGGACAGAGTGATTAAAATAAGTATTGTTTGGGCTGAAGTAATTAAAATAAGATAAAGTAGGATTATTGTGGGGTATTGTAATGGGGTGAGATAATTAAAATAAGTATAAAAGTTTACTAAATAAGTAAAGAGGGAAAGTAATAAGTAAAGAGGAAAAGTAATGTGAATAGATGAAAAAGAAAGAGAGAAGGTTATTTAGAATAAGAGGGAGTATTATATTTATTTTGGTGTAAAATATTCACAATACTAGATTTCATGCCCGTGCGATGCACGGGTTTACGTACGTTAATATCATTTTCGTAATTTTCCTGTAACAGTTAACTTATAAAAATAAACTTTTGAAGTTTTAAGACTATAATATAATATACTCCGTAATTTTTTAAAAAATAATATTGATATATTGATTCAGCTTATTGTATTTTAAACATATGTTACCAACCTTGTCGGGACTCAAGTTATATTAGAACTATATTATGACTCGAAAAATGATTCAAAGTACCTAAGAATTAAGCTCTCTAAGACAATGTTTAAGAAACTCAAAAGATTTTGGGTTGATCACCTCACCTTATGCTAATTGTTCGATATGGAGCAATTCTACTATTTATAGTTATTAGTATATTCGCCACAGATATATTGTTTTTCAATGTGAGATATATAACATACTAAGAATTACACAAAGTATATGCAAATAATATGAAATTCTATACTGTAATGATATCATTTTTTTTTACCACGAATCTAATTATATTATTTTCATAACTAATACAAAATTTTAAGAGCTCTCTAAAACAATACTATCTCCGTCTTAATCATTTGTTTGTCTTTGATTAAAATACTCCTAAAAAAAGGCAAACAAATAAATGACCGAAACGAATGGAGTATTTGAGAGACTTAAATGACTTTGGGTTCATCTCTAAGTTTCAAGGACGACTGTTATTTATAATCGCGTGATCATCCCAGCTTATGATATTTCTTCGATGTGAGACAATTCTTCTATTTATACATAGTATATTCACCACACTTACATTACTTTTCAATGTGAGACAAATAACAAATTTGGTAGTTACCATTAAAATTATTATATATGATATTTTCCTAAATTAATTTTGATGATGTAAATTTCATTAAGGTAGAAATAATAATACAAACTTTTAAAATCTCTGAAAGATAATACTTGAAAGATTTAAAAGATTTTGGGTGAATATCTAAGTTGAAAGATGACTCATTTTCACTATAGTTTTTGTGAATTGAATGTAAAAAATTTTATATACAAATTATAAACACCACTTGAATATAATATAGGAAATGTATATTGAGATAAATAAAATATTTTTCACTTTATTTTTTAATGATATTTTCCTAAATTAATTTTTGATGATGTAAGTTTCACTAATGTGGATACAAATTTTTAAGAGCTCTCTAAGATAGTATTTAAGAGACTCAAAAGATTATGGGTTGATATCTAAGTTCCAAGGATGAATCTTATTTATAATTATAGGATCACCCTAGCTTATGATATTTTTCTGATATGGGACAATATACTATTTATACGTAATATATTTACCACACTTGTATTATATTTCAATGTGGGACAAATAACTTATTAAGTAGTACACCATCAAAATTATTACTTATATAGGATATTTTCCTAAATTTTCTAAATTAAGTTTGATTATGTAAATTTTACTATTGTGGAATTAATAATACAAAATTTTAAAGGTTCATTAAACCAATACTTTAGAGACTAAATGACTCCTATTTATAATCATGATTAGAATATATATTTTCTACAAATACATTATTTTTCAATGTGAGACTAATAACACATTAAGTAGTTTACCATCAAAATTATTATTTATGATAATTTTATAAATTAATTTTTAATAATGTAAATTTAACTATTGTGACTATTATAATTCCATTTTGTTAGGAGCTCTCCAAAACAATAATTAAGAGACTTAAAAAATTATAGGTTTATACCTAAGTTCAAGGATGACTCATATTTATAATCATATGATCACCCTATGTTATAATAATTTTTCAATGTGGGACAATTTCCAATTTATAAGTAATATATTCACCACACATACATTATTCTTCAATGTGGGACTAATAACAAACTAAGTATTACACCATCTTTTATCATATAATATTTATTTCTTAACTGTTACTAAACTGTTATATTAATATTAGAATAATAAAAAAATATTTTAAATGTCATTTATTAAATTTTTAAAGTCATTTATTAACATAACAATATAAAAAAATAGTTTAAAAGCTCGTGCGATGATCATATTTATGACCACTCCACTTTATGATAATTTTTTAATGTGGTACAAATTTTTATATTTATACGTAGTATAAATTCACAAGTCACGATACCTACATTGTTTTTTTTCAATGTGGAACAAATAACACATTAAATAGTTCACCATCAAAATTATTATTTATGATACTTTTCTAAATTAATTTTTAATGATGTAAATTTCACTATAGTGAAAATTATAATACAACTTTTAAGAGTTTTGTAAGACAATATGTAAGAGGCTCAAAAAATTTTGGGTTGAAACTTTAGTTCCAAATATGATTCCTATTTGTAATCATAAGATCACCCACCTTACGATGATTTTCTGATGTGAGACAATTCTACTATGTATAGGTAATATATTCACCACAAATACATTATTTTTCAATGTATGACAAATAATATACTAAAAATTACACCAAATATGTTCAAATAATATGAGTTTCTATACTTTTCAGGGTTTTTTTTCACCATGAATCTAATTATATTATCTTCATAATTTTTTTTACAATACTTCAATTTTTTTAATAATACCTTTTAAAATTAATTTTTAATGATGCAAATTTAACAATTGTGAAGATAATAATAGACAAACTTTTAAGAGATCTCTAAGACAATACTTAAGAGACTTAAAAGATTTTAGTTTGTTATATAAGGTCAAGAATGATTCATATATTTAATCATAGGATCACCCACCTTATGCTAATTTTATGATGTGGGACAATTTTACTATTTATACATATTATATTCATCACATCTACAAACTTTTAAGAGATCTCTAAGAAAATATTTAAGAGATTCAAAATTTTTGGGTTGATACATAAGGTTTAAGGATGACTCTTATTTATAATCATAGATTACCCACTTTACTATTTTTCCAATGTGGGAAAATTCTATTATTTGTATGTAATATTTTTAGCACATCTACATTATTTTCCAAAGTGGGACAAATAATAGTTATGAATTTAACTTTTATTTAAAGAGTTTCTAAAAAATTGAAAAGTTGATAATATTATTAGAAAAATAATTAATTTAAAAAATATAATCAAAATTTAAGAGTTTAACCATAACTTGGAAAGTATATGTATGAATAAAAGTTGATAATATTAAAATTCAATCTTTATATAATATAATATATTTTATTTAATATTTAATTAGCCTAATAAAATTATGTGTAAGATAGTTTTATCAATAAAAAATAAAATAGTGTTTTGAAATAGTTGGAGACTCTCTCGTTGCCTGAAAAAAGCCTCTTTTATATATATACTAGATTTCATGCCCGTGCGATGCACGAGTTTACGTTAATGTCATTTTCGTAATTTTCCTATAACAGTTAACTTATAAAAATAAATTTTTGAAGTTTTAAGATTATAATAAAATATACTCCGTAATTTTTAAAAAAATAATATTGATATATTGATTCAACTTATTCTATTTTAAACATATGTTACCAACCTTATCGGGACTCAAGTTATATTTGATCTATATTATGACTCGAAAAATGATTCAAAGTACCTAAGAATTAAGCTCTTTAAGACAATGTTTTAGAAACTCAAAAGATTTTGGGTTGATCACCTCACCTTATGCTAATTGTTCGATATGGAGCATTTCTACTATTTATAGTTATTAGTATTTTCGCCACACATATATTGTTTTTCAATGTGAGATATATAACATACTAAGAATTGCACAAAGTATATGCAAACAATATGAAATTCTATACTGTAATGATAGCATTTTTTTTACCACAAATCTAATTATATTATTTTCATAACTAATACAAAATTTTAAGAGCTCTCTAAAATAATACTCTCTCCGTCTAAATCATTTGTTTACCTTTGATTAAAATACTCCTAAAAAAAGGCAAACAAATAAATGACCGGGATGAATGGAGTTTTTGAGAGACTTAAATGACTTTGGGTTCATCTCTAAGTTTCAAGGACGACTGTTATTTATAATCATGTGATCATCCCAGCTTATGATATTTCTCTGATTTGGGACAATTCTTCTAATTTATACATATTATATTCACCACACTTACATTACTTTTCAATGTGAGACAAATAACAAATTTGGTAGTTACCATTAAAATTATTATATATGATACTTTCCTGAATTAATTTTGATGATGTAAATTTCATTAAGATAGAAATAATAATACAAACTTTTAAAATCTCTGAAAGATAATAGTTGAAAGATTCAAAAGATTTTGGGTGAATATCTAAGTTGAAAGATGACTCATTTTCACTATAGTTTTTGTGAATTGAATGTAAAAAATTTTATATACAAATTATAAACACCACTTGAATATAACATAGGAAATGTATATTGAGATAAATAAAATATTTTTCACTTTATTTTTTAATGATATTTTCCTAAATTAATTTTTGATGATGTAAGTTTCACTAATGTGGATACAAATTTTTAAGAGCTCTCTAAGATAGTATTTAAGAGACTCAAAAGATTATGGGTTGATATCTAAGTTCCAAGGATGAATCTTATTTATAATTATAGGATCACCCTAACTTATGATATTTTTCTGATATAGGACAATATACTATTTATACGTAATATATTTACCACACTTGTATTATATTTCAATGTGGGACAAATAACTTGTTAAGTAGTACACTATCAAAATTATTACTTATATAGGATATTTTCCTAAATTTTCTAAATTAAGTTGGATTATGTAAATTTTGCTATTGTTTTAATAATACAAAATTTTAAAGGTTCATTAAACCAATACTTAAGAGACTAAATCACTCCTATTTATAATCATGATTAGTATATATATTTTCTAAAAATACATTATTTTTCAATGTGAGACTAATAACACATTAAGTAGTTTACCATCAAAATTATTATTTATGATAATTTTATAAATTAATTTTTAATAATGTAAATTTAACTATTGTGACTATTATAATTCCATTTTGTTAAGAGCTCTCCAAAGCAATAATTAAGAGACTTAAAAAATTGTAGGTTTATACCTAAATTCAAGTATGACTCATATTTATAATCATAGGATCACCCTATGTTATAATAATTTTTCAATGTGGGACAATTTCCACTTTATAAGTAATATATTCACCACATATACATTATTCTTCAATGTGAGACTAATAACAAACTAAGTATTACACCATTTTTTTTCATATAATATTTATTTTTAACTGTTACTAAACTGTTATATTAATATTAGAATAATAAAAAAATATTTTAAATGTCATTTATTAAACTTTTAAAGTCATTTATTAACATAACAATATAAAAAAGTAGTTTAAAAGCTCGTGCGATGATCATATTTATGATCACTCCACTTTATGATAATTTTTTAATGTGGTACAAATTTTGATATTTATACGTAGTATAAATTCACAAGTCACGATACCTACATTGTTTTTTCAATATGGAACAAATAACACATTAAATAGTTTACCATCAAAATTATTATTTATGATACTTTTCTAAATTAATTTTTAATGATGTAAATTTCACTATAGTGAAAATTATAATACAAATTTTAAGAGTTGTGTAAAACAATATGTAAGAGGCTCAAAAAAATTTGGGTTGAAACTTTAGTTTCAAATATGATTCATATTTGTAATCATAAGATCACCCACCTTATGATGATTTTCTGATGTGAGATAATTCTACTATGTATAGGTAATATTCACCACAACTACATTATTTTTCAATGTATGACAAATAATATACTAAAAATTACACCAAATATGCTCAAATAATATGAGTTTCTATACTTTTCAGGGTTTTTTTCCACTACGAATCTAATTAATATTATCTTTTAAAATTAATTTGTTATATAAGGTCCAAGAATGATTCCTATATTTAATCATAGGATCACTCACCTTATGTTAATTTTATGATGTGGGACAATTTTACTATTTATACATAGTATATTCATCACATCTACAAACTTTTAAGAGATCTCTAAGAGATTCAAAATTTTTGGTTGATACATAAGGTTTAAGGATAACTCCTATTTATAATCATAGCATTACCTACTTTATTATTTTTCCAATGTGGGAAAATTCTATTATGTATATGTAATATTTTTAGCACATCTACATTATTTTCCAATGTGGGACAAATAATAGTTATGAATTTAACTTTTATTTAAAGAGTTTCTAAAAAGTTGAAAAGTTGATAATACTATTAGGAAAACAATTAATTTTAAAAATATAATCAAAATTTAAGAGTTTAACCATAACTTGGAAAGTATATGGATGAATATGATGTTGAAAAGTTGATAATATTAAAATTCAATCTTTATATAACAATATATTTTATTTAATATTTAATTAGCCTAATAAAATTATGTGTAAGGTAGTTTTATCAATAAAAAATAAAATAGTGTTTTGAAATAGTTGGAGACTCTCTCGTTGCCTGGAAAAAGCCTCTTTTATATATATACTAGATTTTATACCCGTGCGATGCACGGGTCTACATTATTGTCATTTTATAAATTTTCAATAATAACTAACTTATAAAAATAAACTTTTGAAGTTTTAAGACTATAATAAAATATACTTTTTAAGAAAAAAATATTGATATATTGATTTAATTTCTATTTTTGCCATATTTTGTCAATCTTGACAGAACTCAAGTTATGTTTGATTTATATTATGACCCAAAAAATATTAAATGACTCTCCCGTTCAAATCATTTAATAGGTTTACATATGTTTTGATGGATACATTCACAAAAGAATCATCCAAGGTACTTCAGCTCTCTAATACATTGCTTAAGAGGCTCAATAGATTTGGGATGATGATACATATATTCCTAATATGACTTTTATTTGTAATTATTTTATCATCCCACCTTATGTTAATTGTCCGATATGGGACAATTCTACTATTTATAGGTTGTATATTCATCACACCTACATTATTTTTCAATGTGGGATAAATAACATAATCAGAATTACACAAAGTATGTGTAATAATAATATTTTTTACCTCGAATCTAATTATATTATTTTCATAATTAATACAAAATTTTAAGAGCTCCCTAAAACAATATTTGAGATACTTAAACGATTTTGTCTTGATATCTAAGTTTTAAGGATGCCTTGTTTTTATAATGACATGATCATCGCAACTTATTATATTTTTACGATGTGGGACAATACTTCTTCTATTTATATGTAGTATATTTACCACACTTACATTATTTTTCAATGTGGGACAAATAGCAAATTAAGTAGTACACCATTAAAATTATTATTTATGATACTTTCTTAAATTGTTATTTATAATACTTTCCTAACTTAATTTTGATGATGTAAATTTCATTAAAGTGGAAATAATAATACAAAATTTTAAGAGCTCTGTAGGACAATACTTAAGATTCAAAAGATTTTGGGTTAATATCTAAGTTCAAAGGATAACTCAGTTTTACGATAATTTTTTTGTGCTATGAAATGTAAAAGTTTTGATATAAAAATTATAAACACACTTGAATGTAATATAAGAAATGTATATTGAGATAGTTAAATGATATTTCACTTTTTTTGTGATACTTTCCTAAATTATTTTTTGATGATGTAAGTTTCACTAATATGGAGATAATAATACAATAAATTTTTCGATGTGGGACAATTATACTTTTTAAACCTAGTATATTTACCACACTTATATTATTTTCAATGTGGGACAAATAACATATTAAGCAGTGCACCATTAAAATTATTACTTATATAATAAGTTCCTAAATTATTATTTATGATACTTTCCTAAATTAATTTTGTTGATGTGAATTTGACTATTGTGGAGATAATAATACAAACTTTTAATTGTTTTTTAGGACAATACTTAAGAGACTAAAATGACTCCTATTTATAATCATACTGGATTTTGTATCCGTGCGTTGCACGGGTAACTAAATATTGTTTTGTCAATAATTGAATATGAATAAGTGATAAACCATTTAAAATTTATGAAGGGAATACTGCTTATTTCTAGACGCACAAATGAAATTGTTATTTTTATTGCTTGTAAGTACTCGTACTTTAACTTATGTCACATTATATTAGAGCGTTATGCTTCAAGCTATCACTAATTTTTTGTTGAGAGCATCTTCTCAATGTATATCTCAATAGATATACGGATCAGATTATATGAGAGTGACCTCATTTTTCTTTTTTATGTGAATATTTTTGATACGATGACTTCGATTTAATTTTACTTCTGTTTTGATCTTGACAGTCATATAGTCATGTAATACGTGTGGCTTGATATACGATTATATGAAGCAGACTTGTCGCAATTATTTTACCCCAGTAAAAGTGATCCAACTCAGCCCGTTTTGTGTATGGTCAAAACCCCTACGACATGCATACTATTAACAAAGAGAACTTATAATAACCCATGGAAGTACTAACAGTAACTACACTATTACGTTAAAAAATAAAAAAGGAGTACATATAAACTATAAAGCATTGAACTTACATTATTATTATAGCTATGTTTATTTGTGAGGGAAGTGAATATATGTACATAGTTGTTCATTTATATACGATTTCATCTCGGTCTTCTATTCATTTTTAGGATGTCTCAGTAAATTGTTATCTTTTCTGTATTAGGAAGGGAGGTTTCTATAAGAAATTTGATCACCTAATCGGACTATTTTCTTTGACGGAGGGAGAATGCATCTAAGAGAATAATTATTAGATCCAGAGAGTTTTATAGAGTAAGAGTACAATTGAAAGTAAAACTCTACATTCACATAAAATTACTCCCTCCGTTCCAGTGATTGTTGTCCTTTCATTTTGGCACAAAGAATAAGGATTACCTGTAATTAATGCCTGTAAATTCTAAAACAGTTCAAGGAATGAATGTACTGAACTTCATCGTCATATATAATTGTTATAGATCGATAGTCAACTACAGTAATACGGAGTAATAATGATAATGATAATAAACTATATTAACTTAGAAAAGTAGTTACACTATGTAATGAAGAACGAACAAAAAAAAGCAAAACTAATAGTGAAGAATTAAAAACCTTTGGCAAACCTATTAAACTGAGTATTGCATCGTCAGGGTGTTTTGCATAATTTCACCCAAATCGTGCCTCAAATATTCTGCACCCTGAAATTAAACCGACATAAATCAATACCAATTTCAATGTAATTGTATAAACAATGCAACGTAAAGCACTAAAACTATGGCTAAGAGTTATGTTTATAAACACAATATAGAAAAGAAGAGAATTAAAATAAACCATGCATGAAGGAGAACCTACTAAACTACTGGCTTCTAATGAGCGTATTTAACTCTTTATAATGTAAGTTATCAGTGTTGTGGTACAATTTGAACTCCTAATTAAGAGTAGCATGTGTATGCACAAATACGATTATTATAAAACAACAAATTCTTTTTTTTGGGTAAGGACTCTTGCCAAAACAAAAAAACAATAATTTCGTTAATCTGGATGATGTCGACCATGTCGTCAATGTAATATTGTACGGATTTTCATATGAGAGACTCTTAATGATACTAAAAAAATCTCTGAATTGAAGTAGTAACAAAAAAGGTGATATTCAATTAACTACTAAAAAAATCAACAAACTAATGCAAACTTAAATCCAAGTTAGTTGAGATGTATTGAAATTCCATAGAAAATAAAGTTATCTATATACATTTGTACACAATAAATCGAAAAATGAAACATTTATGCTACTCTATGTTAAAATTCAAAAGCGACCTTACCAAAAAATTTATTGATCGTTTTATCTTCATCAGAATCATACAGAGTAATATATGTTAACCTACACATAAAATAGATAAGACTTGTTAGAAAATCATTAGTGAATAATTTGATTCAAAGCAAAAACAACGTATTTGTAGACTAATGCTACAATAAGATTCAAACACAATATAAACCGCAAGATTCAAATAAATAAACATAACAAAAGTAAGAAACATAAATAAAAACAATTTAACGTGAAGGGGTGATTATTAATTTTTGAATGAAAATACATGTAAATATATATAAACATATTAACGTAACAGTGTTTGTTTAGGTTTCTATACATTAATTTTATCCAATCTAACTTTCAGGGTAGAATTTTATAATCTTCAGATTTAGTTATATTATTAGGTTTCTATACATATTCAATTTTTTATATGCTAAGTTTGCGTACAATGGAAATACATGAATATATTTATATGGGTAGTTTGTATAATTTAGAATGCTGGAGTGTTTTCGAAAAGTTGGAGACTCTGTAATCGCTCGAAAAAAGCTTCCTTTAATAATATAGATAGATACTAGATTTCATGCCCGTGCGATGCACGGGTCTACGTTAATGTCATTTTCGTAATTTTCCTATAACAGTTAACTTATAAAAATAAACTTTTGAAATTTTAAGACTATAATAAAATATACTCCGTAATTTTTAAAAAAAATAATATTGATATATTGATTCAACTTATTCTATTTTAAACATATGTTACCAATCTTGTCGGGACTCAAGTTATATTTGATCTATATTATGACTTGAAAAATGATCCAAAGTAACTAAAAATTAAGTTCTCTAAGACAATATTTAAGAAACTCAAAAGATTTTGGATTGATCATCGCACCTTATGCTAATTGTTCGATATAGGGCAATTCTACTACTTATAGTTATTAACTTATTAGTATATTCACCACACATACATTATTTTTCAATGTGAGATATATAACATACTAAGAATTACACAAAGTATATGCAAATAATATGATATTCTATACTGTAATGATAACATTTTTTTTACCATGAATCTAATTATATTATTTTCATAATTAATACTAAATTTTAAGAGCTCTCTAAAACAATTCTCTCTCCGTTTTAATCATTTGTTGGCCTTTGAATAAAATACTCTTAAAAAAAAGGCAAACAAATGATCGGGACGAAGGAAGTATTTGAGAGATTTAAACGACTTTGAGTTCATCTCTAAGTTTCAAGGACGACTCTTATTTATAATCGCGTGATCATCCCAGCTTATGATATTTCTCATATTTATAACCAAATTTATCTCTAACATTATTGTCGGATTGCTCTGACATGCAGTTTGAGGCACTATCAATTTCTACTACCCCTCCATTCTTAGATGTTAATCTGTATTAGCTGTTGAAGCAAATACCAATCTTAGATGCTAATTAATCCGTATTAGCTTTTGAAGCAAATAGTAATATTTGTTCTTATCTTATCTTCTTTGTTATTATTATTGTTCCCACAATATTGTTGCTTTGTGTATGGTTTCTATTCTTAAGCTACCTAGCTTAATATGACATTGACGTATCATTGGAGAAAGTTAACTAAATTTGCTCTATAATAATTAAATTAGATTAACATGTGGTGAAAATTCAATATAACTTTATTTAAAACTTAATAGTTAATGTTATTAAAATCTTTAACATATTTTTTTTGTTGAAGAGACATATATAAGAAGCTTTTGACGACTATATCAAATAATTTACATGATGTATGGAATATTGTGTTAAAAAATAACAGTTTTATGGGAAAAGTAAATAATAAACTGGGCCGGTGGAAGTGACCATCATCTGATTTATAGAGAAATAACAAATTCCCACACTCGGATTAACAAACCTTGCACAACAATCTCGTCATGTAAAAAGTTAAGTAATACGGAGTATTCAATTACGTTTCTTGCCCGATTAAACTCATATAAATAAGTATAGAAAGCTGGTGCTTTTAAGTAAATATGTCATTTAAGTACACGAATAACATGAGGAGTACCATAAAATTGATATCTTTTCGAATTGAGTTGGCTTAGTACGGTGAAAACCTGTCATATAAAAAAATAAAGATCAAACAGTACAAAAATTATGTAGGATATTCATAGATATCCTTGAAAATACATCAGCCACGCTACACATGAGACAAACCTCAAGGACGACGTTGTGTTGCAAATTGCGCATCATAAACAAACTGATTCACCACATTCTGTAATGAAAGACATAAATTTTGATGATATCAATAACAAAATTAGTAGAATTATTGTATGATTCTTGAAAATTGTAAATAAAATTGTAAACAAAAGACTTTCAAGCAAACAACGTAGAAGAGAGCGCATGATAAAAATTATGAAACGTGTAAAGCTTTACGAAGAATAATAATCTTGTTTTAACTTCGTAGATGCATATATACATAATAAGATAGTAGTGTTTGCATTGTCATAGGTTTTGACTACCATGGATATTACGGGTAAGGGTGTTTAGAAAACTTGATACATAGATTAATATATTATCTACTATATATATTATTATTATTATTAGAATACTAATTTTTAATAAACAATAATTTAAAAATATGTTAAAATTCAAAAAGGACCTTACCGAATAATTTATTGATCGTTGTTTCTTCATCAGAATCATACAGAGTAATATATGTTAACCTACGTACACATAAAATAGATAAGATCACTTGTCAGAAAATCATTAGTGAATAATTGATTCAAAGCAAAAAAACAACGTATTTGTAGAATAAATGTACATAAGAGATTTAAACACAATATAAACCGTAAGATTCAAATAAATAAACACAACAAAAGTAAGAAACATAAATAAAAACAATATAACGTGAAGTGGTGATTATTAATATTTGAACGAAAATACATGTATATATATATACAAACATATTAACGTAATAGTGTTTGTTTAGGTTTCTATATATTAATTTTATCCAATCTAACTTTCATGGTAGAATTTTATAATCTTCATATTTAATTATATTATTAGGTGTTGTAGTGCATCACCATTTTTGTGAGAACATGGAAATATGGAATAGTTGTATATCACATTCAGTATTTTATAGGTGGTAGGATACATCCAATTTTTTATATGCTAATTTTGCGTATAATGGAAATACATGAATATATTTATTTGGGTAATTTGTATAATTTGGAATGCTGAAGTGTTTTCGAAAAGTTGGAGACTCTATAATTGCTCGAAAAAAGCTTCCTTTATGGAATAGTTGTATATCACATTCCGTATTTTATAGGTTGTAGGATACATCCAATTTTTTATATGCTAATTTTGCGTATAATGGAAATACATGAATATATTTATTTGGGTAGTTTGTATAATTTGGAATGCTGAAGTGTTTTCGAAAAGTTGGAGACTCTATAATCGCTCGAAAAAAGCTTCCTTTTTCAATAATATTAGATATATATATATATAAAGATATATATATATAATATAATATATATAATTATATATCATATATATATATATATATATATATATTGACTAGAATTTTTAGTGAAGCCATGATATGATGGTAAATTACATCACCAAATTTTTGTTTGAATTAAATTTATCTCACACATTATTGTTATGTAGAATTATATTGTATTTGATTTTCAATTCATATATTAAAAATATTTTCATAATGAAAAATAATAAGTTTTGTTAAAAAAAATGATAGAAAATTTGATGTGCGTAATTGCACACTTTTGAAAACTTATGGCTAATTTGCTATAAGTGAAACTTAAAGGGTTGATTTACACATAAGTTATGGGGGTAATTTGCTAAATCCATGCATAATTAAGTAAACATTTTATAAGTACAACTGACAATGTAGTTCCATAACTTTATAATAGAGTTTTCAAGTTTTGTATTTAAAGATTTTGATCTTTTAATGTAAAACTTACGAGCTTATCCACTTATCATTAAAAAAACTAAACTTTAAAAAGTTCAGAAAAAATATGCATAAATTCAGTTAGATGTCGGTTGACGGTACAATTGAAGGTATAATCTTCTTCGTGTTAGGTAATTACTAATTAGTACTGTAGTTGGTAGACACGAACAACAATGAAAACAAATAGAGCTTAATCCCAACATGATGTAGGGCTAGCCAACATGATTTCAACATGAAAAATTTTTTTTATTGGGTTGAGGTTTAGGATTTCCAACACAAACCACGAACAACTCATTTATTTAATTGAATTATCATTGTGTTGTGCGGGCAAGTTTGGTAAGTTAATGGTTTATACGAGTTAAGTTGGTTGAAAACGATTCACTTGAAACATAAATGGGTTGAATATGTTGGTTAATCAGTAACTGTGGCATAGGAATAACAGTTAGTGGACAGGTTGTAGTAGTAAGGTGATTATAACCCATTTAATATTAATACGAACACAAAACCAACACTCAGATCTACGGATGACAGTGAATCTCGAATCCTCTCCATATCCTGGTATTCAGATTCTGGTATCCAGATCCTAATGGATCGGATCTGAATTGCAATATTTTGGATCCAGTGAATATGGATATGGATCGAATTCACAAGCGTAGAAATGGACCGGATATGAATCCATACTATCGAGATCGAAATCATACCCTGGATTCATTTTATTTTATTTTGAAATAAAAATATAAAAACAAATTAAAGAAATAGTAAAATTATATCAATTTCTTAAAGTTTTTCTAAGCATGATTTTTTTACCATTAACATTTTTCAATAGCAAAATTTTCTTTATTATCGCTACTTTATCTTTTGAAACTTTATTTCGATATCTTTAGATCATTATTTTTAGCATTTGTATTCTAATATTAAAAAAATAGTATGTTAAGTTATAATATAACCCCAAAACTAAAATTTTAATATTTGCAAAGTAAATTTTTTTACCACAAAATGGATAAGGGATAGATCCAGATCCACAGGATCTAGATATGGATCTGACAATTTCAGACCCCTGTGGATAGGACCGGATCTGGATCCTTATAAGAGATAAGGATCTGAATCTGAATCCTATAGAATTCTATCCAGATCCTATCCATTGTCATCCCTACTAAGTTTTAATTGCAACGTTATTTTTAGATTTGAATGATAAGGTGCGTAAAATTAACAAAATCACGAAAGTGGTGGTGTCGTATTTGAGTTTTTGATGATTTTGATGATTGGAAATTCTTTTCAAACATAAAAGTTTCTTACATAATCGGCAAAATGTACATAACACAAATGACAAAAGAAAACTTAATAAAAATTGTATTTTCTTCGTTCAGGTAATTTATTTACCTTTTTTTTTTTTTTTTTTTTTTTCGGATGCCTTATTAATTTGTTTACTTTTTAATATTGGACAAGAGTTTTTATGAAAATTTACTCATCCATTTGCATTTTTGTCAACTTACAAAGTATCTTCTAATGACACAACTCACAAGTGGTCACCTCCCCTCTATTTGGTATTTGTGTCTTAAGCAAAGGTAACAAATAATCGGAGAAAGTAAGTAAGAGATAGCAATAACAATAGCAACTTTTTTTTATTGGGGTGGTTACTAAATACATTATTTTAGAAGTTCATCTATTCTATGTGAAAGTTTGTTCTTATTTTAAGAAATAAGTCTTAACTAGATTTCATATCCGGGAGTTTCCCCGGTCATATCTTGAGCGTAGCTTTAAAATGTTGACCATGTAATAGTTGATTTAATTTGTAATGCAAATATGCAAAGCCTTTAAAATCACAATATTTTATTTTAAAGTGATACTCCCTCATATTCATTTGTTTTTGGGTGGTTTTCGAGGCAACGCTTTAACCACGTTTTTTTTTCCTTTATATATAGAATTTTGTAAGGAAAATAACCAAATAGCAAACTGTAGAATGGCAAACTATAGAACATAAGCAGGAATATATCTCTATTAATCAAAGATGACTTTGTAAGTCAATAATATATACAACAGCTCGGTATATCATGCATCTT
>JAIUZE010014190.1:0-20429 GCA_022085475.1 Heliosperma pusillum | reverse complement strand
TCCCAGCCATATCACATCAAACGTACATAGAAGGAAATACCAAAGTAGAAACATGCATATATAGATATACATGTGAGATACGATAAGAATAGATAGGCAATTTAATATATAATGATAAGAGCATATAGAATACAAATCCGAATCCATCATGTGATACAAAGACTCGGGGAAGACACTCTTAGGCAACCGAATACGCTCACTAGGGCTTACATCTCACCGTTAGCGGTATAAGTTTGATAAGATTGAGACTCGACAAACAAACCATGCCAAGTCATGCAATGATCATGAATAAACAATCATGGACTCGACAAACAAAACATGCCAAGTCATGCAATGATCATGAATAACAATCATGTAATCACGCATCCAAACACAACGACACAAAGACGACATCTCTCACGGTAAATGAAACGCACTAGCACCGTGTACATGGAAAGTATGATTAAAAGGCATCCACGGGATCACATTTCCCTGAACGCATACACGATCACATTTCTTATATGTAGACTAATTTCCTCCTGGTAGCACGACGATAATAATACGGTCCTAGTCTAAACCTGCCAGATTCTCGAAATAAACGTGTTCCGATTCGACATGCGATACACATTTCGCATCCAAGACTCGGTCTTACAATATATATGCCGAGTACCCCAAATTCGGTAGATCCATTCACGAAAGAGGCGGAAAAAGAGCTCAAGCCTCATAACATGCGGTACGCTACATGCAAATAACACCACCTCGCAAGTACACAACATTTGACGGCCGGGTCGATCAACGCATGCGTTCAACTCCCAACAACGTCGTCGTATGCCCACTACACATGCAATTAAGCAGTAGGATACCTCCCCGTTCCGACATTCCAGCCTTACGAACGTGGAGGTAGCCAAGGGATGAGAGTACAAAGCACAAGACAAAATAGTGCTCAAACCGTATCATTTGTAACAACCGACTCAAAGTAGAAACATACCAAAAACCGTCACAAAACATGTGATACAAGCGCATGAGAATATCATATATCCAAAACATGAATCAATACATGATACATAAGCATTAGACCAAGTTTAAGAAGCATAATAAATAGGAAACATAGATACCTCTCCAAAACAACAAGTTTGGAAACTACCTAAAACAAGGGTCCACTTCAAACGGTCATAACTAGAGTTTTAGACATGATATTACAGAAATTCCAAGTCGAGGTGATAGCTTATCCTCTTACGGTTTCAACGAATGGTCACAAGCCCAAAACAAGCAAGTAACGAAGAAGATATGATCATTCTACCAAAAAGGGTCAGTGCAGTGAAACTGCACAAGTCACGACCGTGACTTGTACTTCACGACCGTGAAATGAGGTTTCACGACCGTGAAATGACATCTCACGACCGTGAAACACTCTGTTACCAATTTCACCCGAGAGCCTTCAACAAAATTCAATCCTATCATTTTCCAATTCTCATAATTCATTGTCTAATACTATCAACCATCAGTATTCATCCTCACCAAATCAATCAATAACAACAACATAAATCATATTATGATTCCAAACTTCTAATCATATTCCAAATACGATTTCTAACATATAAAGCATGCAAAACACGGAAATGATACCGAGTAACCCTTCACCGGTACCTTTACGCGTCTTTAATCGATTACTAAACCTTCCTAGTAGTCTCCACCTACAAATAGGTAATAAAAAGATGAATAAAATTCATCTTGAGAAAGACGGATAATGTAAAAAGCGAGAAAGACGGTAATTTTATTACCAATACGGATAGAGGAAGCTAAGAGGGGAAGAATAAGACGAACTTACGTGAATTCCGTCAAAGAACGAATGAGATACGGTGATTCCAAGATCGAAAAAGCTATGGAGGCAAGGGTTTGATATTTGCTTAAGGAAGAGTAAGGGTTTGTGTTTGTGGTGAATGAAAAAGATTAAGGGAGTATGAGATATTTAAGTGGGAAAGTCAATAAAAGTCAAAGTCGACTTAAGAGTCAAGAAAAGTCAAAGACGACTTAAAATTAAAGAAAAGTCAAAGACGACTTAAAATTCAAGAAAAGTCAAACTCGACTCAAAAGTCAAGAAAAGTCAAACTCGACTCAAAAGTCAAGAAAAGTCAAACTCGCCTTAAGACGGGATTTTCATGGAATCTCGCAGAAATTCCAAAAACGAACTCGGAAATTCTAAATTCGACTCGAAACATAAAAATCTTAGTTAAAACATAAAATTACTGAAAAGATTTCGTAAAATATTTCTACAAGAAAAATAGGGTACATTTACGGGTGTTACAATTATACCAAATAAAGTTAGTTACTTATTGGATTTCATCTTTAGGTGTGACCGAAAGGGATCAGTTGATCCCCGCCGTCATACGACAATAACGTCAAACTCTAGTCAGCCAACCGTTATTGATTTACGTTAATCAACTCACTAATCATATATATATATAGTCAATAAATATCCCAATTATATTCCTTAATGAGATTTAATATGTGGCGCACTATTGTGGAGGACACCTACTCCAATAGATGCAATATCACAAATTATACTAAACAATATCACGGGATATACTATACAATATCACACCACTGAATCACTTTTTTGCGCACTATTACTTACTTTTTTTTTCTCATACTTTTTTTCACACCAATTGATTCCACTACCGAAGCTTTGACAAACACCATCATTCTCTCGCCCTTTCATGCCGGAAAGTCACTATTATCGGTGTTTCACCGAAGTTTATTGTATATAGCTTCTTTTATCATATTCTCTCTCTACTAAGCATGTTTGCCTCCGCCATTTTTCTTCATAACCGACGACGAGACCCCTAATTTAACGACAACAATGACAAATTTTGTTGTGATAGGGGTGGTGTGAGCTTCGAGTAAGAGTAATGTGTATGGGTGGAGAAATATGAAGATTGAAAAGAAAATATGGGATAAATAATGGATGTCGGCGGTGCCGGATAATTGTTTGCTTGTGTCATCTATGTGATGTTATATGTCGTTGTTATTGGTGGGTGGGTGGTCGTCGTCAACGGCGAGTAGAATAACATAAATATTTTTAACCCTTTTTGTGCTATGTTTTTTCGTGATATTGTTTAGTGTAACCATTGATATTGTTTTGTGTAGTCTGTGATATTGTATAGCTGGACTCACGGACTCAAATATTTAGGTGGACTCACCGGATCTTGCTCCTCTCTCTCTCTACTCTCGCTCTCTCTCTCTCTCTCGTATATAGAGTAGAATAGATATATATGATATATAATATATATATGTCATTCATTTACTTTTTATCTTCTCACTTCAAAAAACTACTTCTCACATAATCGATTATTAATTTATATTTTGAAGAAATTTTTGAATTATTAATTTTATTTAATGTGTTTGAAATTGTTATTTACCACATCAAATTTAATTTTAGAAAAATTTTTGTTCCTAATTTGTTTGATCACGAATTTATTGTAAATTTGTATTGTACTGATGGATTGTAGTGTGGAAAAATTATATAATATAATAGGTCATCATATTATATAATCGAATCATATCATATCATATATACTCTTAGATAATGTCATATATAATAGATAATTTATAGTGGGTAGGAGAGAGAATAATTAATTGTTAGTAACATGCGCGGGTCCCACTTGTTAGAAAAAGGGTGAAAAGGTGAGTTTTTTCCGGCCAATAGGAAGACTGAAAAAAACTCAGCTTTTATATATAGGGAGATTTTTCTCTCTCTCTCTCTCCACACTACACCACGTTCATTGATACATTTAATTTCTCTTTTACAATTTCAGTGATTTCAAATATAATAAAAAAATCATAGGTTATACAATTGTTATGTATTAGTATATGACTGATACAATATGAACATTCGACAAATTCTTATACAATATAAAACACCCAAAAATTATAAATTAAGAATAATTTTAAAAAAAAAAACTTCAAGACCGTCCTCCATTTGTAGGATTTTCCATGACTGAATGATATTCGTTACTGATTAAGCTCTCCATATAAAAATATATGAATAAGATGAATAAAAAATAAAACTTCGAATATGAACAATAGACGTTTTGTGAGACAATTAAAATAAAAAACTGAAAGAATGGTATAAAATTAAACAATAAAATTTCACATCGGGACATCGTACACATAACCTCTTTGAAAAAATAATTTAATTACTTTTTTCTAAAAAACTACAATCCGACTAAAATATAAAATAGATCTAAGAAAATATAAAAAATATAACCTATCAAATCATAAGTCATAGTGAAAAATAATTCTCAAAAGGCTTTAAAGCCAAATAAATTGATCATTTTTTGCCATTTTGATAATTGTAGAATAGAAAGAAAAACGAATGTCAAGTGTAAAAGAACATGTATTGGAGAAAAAAATACTTACCGGAGAACAATAATATACTTCACATAAATTAAATATTTTAATAATCTAATTATTTAATTATATTTGATTACCTAACAATGATGGGGTGTTTTACGGAAAAAACCAATGATGGATTGATGGGGATATGTACATGGGACTATAGGAGTGAGTATGAGAACTAGAGAGAAGGCACAATTGTGTAATTGTGAAAATATGAGTATGACATGATTCGGAAGAAAAAGTAGGGTGATTGAGAGGATACACGGAGTAATTTAGGTTTAGGCGTTAAAATGGATATTGACTACTAGGCTTATATAAATATATAATGTTGGTTTGACCCATTTATTTTACATTCATATTTTTTTGTTTTACAGTGACATATACTTGGTCCGTGTTAGTTGGACGGGTTTCGTAGTCAGTATTAAGCGGATGATATATCGAGTTATTTGCGTTTTCGTCTATGTTAAATGTACATTGTTATGTTGTTTATTTCGTCTTTCACAAATTCTCATTTAAGACGGGTATATTGCCTTAATCTTAAGACGGGTCAAATATCACTCAATAAGGGAAAAAAAAGAATGCATTGGGATTGCCAATTTTTTTCTCTCTACTATGCAAGTAAGGTGTTATTTAACTTGTTTTATTTTTAAGACGGATAAGGAAGACCTATTGCTTTTCTTTTGACGGTCAAATTATAAAAGGCCTCATCGTCATTTAATACGTCAAAAACTTTATTTAACATGTTTTTAACTTATAAATTCTAAATATTGAAATTAGTAATAACTTTGATCAAAGTTTTACATTGTCCACGATATGATTTTTAAATGATCTAATATGAAATACATATCTATTATCTTTAGGATCCGATTAACTTTTTGTTCGAATGTATCGTAATTCATGAATATACATGTGCCTTTTTAACTGATAGTTCGTAAATTGCAATAATGTACTACGTATTATTTCGTGGAATTTTATTTTAAGTTTCTATGTATTTAGTGAAATTGTTGAACTTTAGTCCCGTGTATTTTTGCACGGGATTAAAACTCGTAGTTTAGGAAACATAAGAGGCAAATTAGTGGAATAAAGGAAAAGAATTAGGGAAAAATGAGATAAGTTATAGGGAAAGAAGAAAAATGAGATAGGGAAATAAAAGTAAGATTGAAATGTAATAAAAAGTAACAAAATGAGGGGAAAATGAGGTAAATTAGGTAAACGAAAACAAAAAGAAGAACTTTAGTATGAAGGAAAATTAGGTAGTTTTTAACAAAACGAGGTTTAAAAGTTATCGTACAGCGAGTCAACATCGGAATGTTGACCAAATTGGCTGGAAATTATTATTATTTGGTAGTTGACCAAATTGGCTGGAAATTATTATTATTTGGTAGTGTTGGACAATATTTTGTAAAATGCAAAAAGTAAAATGTTAGGTAGTATTTATGAAAGTGGGGTAAATATTAGGTAGTTTTTGAAAAAAACAAAAAAAAATCACAATTATTTCACAAATTTTTATTTAAGACGGAGATAATAAAGCTTAAGACGGGTCAAATATGCCGATTTGAAATGAGTGAGACAAAGGCATAATGCAAAAGAAAATTTTTATCTCATCTATACAAATGGTTTATTACTTGACCCGTTTTAATCTAAAAACGGATATATATCCGTCTTAAGAGAGACTTACGATAATTATTTATATTGTAATGACTTACCCAATTGGCCAGTAGGCTAATAGTCCAATATCTAAACTTGTCAACGATTTGCTGATTCGAACTACATCTGAACATGCACACTTGCCAAAAAAAAAACATTAATATAATCATTTACTTAGAAAAAGTATCCATCAAATGATCAAATACAGCAGAGCTACCAAAATATATAGATGTTGTCACTTGTCAGGTTGACTATCTGTTTTGGTTTGTTCAAAGGAGCGCAATACATCATGGATTAGAATTGAACCTTAATCGCATAGTTTAAGTACCTAAAAAAGTTAGTTTCATTTGAGCTGATTCTTACTCTACCCTAGTTAATTATGGAGTGGAAAAAATAATACGTAGACCGAATCAGAGCTGTCAAATATTTTAAGGAGGCCATCTTCCAAGAACAAAACGAAGGTCCTATGTTATAAATGGTGCCTTTCAAGAAATAAGGGATATGTGTATAACTTTTCAAATATTAAGTCCGAAAAATGTATATCTTTTCTTTTTGACGAACTCTACATTTTGTTTTAATTTTACTTATGGCATTGATTTTTTTTCTTATCGAGCCGCTTTTAGTTTTTAAACTTTTAATCTCAATCGAGAAACAACATTTCCCCTATATGTTATAATATATTTCATTCTAATTTTAGCAAAAAAGATATTTATCAGAAATTATAATAATTATACCATTAAATTGAAAAAACTACCAAAAAAAAATTATACTATTAAACTTAGAAGTTAGGTTAAAAAGTAGGGCTTGCTTAAGACGGTCATGTGAGATGAGATAACTCCTTTTATTTTAACGTTATTTAAATTGGTTGTGAGTAAAGCTGTCAGGCGAGCGGGTTATGAGTTTGTTTATTTCGGGCTCAAGTTAAATTCGGGTCCGGTTATTTTTGGATTTGTGAAATACAGGTTTGAACGGGTCGCATTTATACATGTGTCGGGTCAAGGTAGAGTCTGAAACAGATTAAATTAACGTCTTTTTAACGCCTATTTAAAATTCATTCTCTTTAATTTTGGTTATAACAACTTAGTTACTATTAATTTTATTATTATCTAGTTAGATACATGATACTAGTAAGAATAAACAATTTTTGTCTGAAGTATTTAATATCTTAATTATATACGAAATGTTAAACTGATTAGTTGTTACACGGTGAGTGACAAATCGTGACTATGTATATGTGTGTAGACACATGTGCTTTGCAATCGTGTCGCACCGCCAAAGAATCACCCGTTGATAAATCAGACAACATGTTTAATTAGCATATGTCACGTTTAAAGACAAATTTGTAAGACTTTTAATAAACGATAAATCGAACAAATTTGTCAACCCCTTACTCGATCTAAGTTCAAACACGATCTTGTTAACACTGATTAGAGTCAGTTCCGAGTTCGGGGGTAAAATTGTCTCCATTTTCGGGAAACCGTCTCGTGAGAGACAAAATATTCCTAAAATTACAAATAGTAATTTAATTGGCGTTTGAGTTCGTATATAAGGCCGGATTACAAATAACAATAAGATAAGACTCTATCTATTCCGAGAGTTCCAAGGAAATTATACGCTTTCAGATTGATGTAGAACACTACCTTAAAAAGGACGGAGTCAGTACTTCGCCTCATCTAACAAGATGCGTCTCTTCTAAGGAGGTGTTCGCTGATGTTTCACTCTTGCTCAACTTCCTCTCATATTTCCTTATAAATAGAGGTTTTTGGCCTCAAAAATTGGCACGCGAGTTTTAGACCCTTCTCTCTTCTCTCTCTCTTGCATTCTAGACTTTGTTCCTACTTTTGGAAATTACGTGCTTGATCATTCGACCACGGTAGCTCAATTCCTATAAGGTTCCCGCCTCGTTTTGCATAGACCGACTAAATTTGACTAACTACACTTTTAGTTAATCAATCTTGTGTAAATCCTTGATCAATTTCAAGAGCACTCACGTTATATAGCCTCGATAATCGCTAAAAACCATATGTTAGTCTACCTGTGACGCTAGCATTTATGTTTGAGGGTGCGAAATCCCTTTTAAATATTGTTGTAATTATATTTACATTTATTTTACATTTACATACGTTGCATAAACCAGAAAGAATACTTTTTTATGCTTTAAAACCACTTTTAAACATAACAGGACCGATAAGGGTTTGAAGCGGCGCAGCACATGCTTCACCTCTTCTAAGGCCTTATTCATGTCTGCTTTCACAATTCCGTTCAAATTTCGTCTTAAGTCGCTAAAAGTTTATATTAATTGGTTTATTTTGATAAATTTGTACCTTAATAGTCTAATTATAACATTAGCACATTATTTTCGAGTCAAAATTTCGATCTTTTCAATCCATGTGTGAAAACCGCTTACTAATACACGATAATCAATGTCGGGTGGTTGGAATATCAATTTTATTTCTTTTATTTTATTTTATCAGTCTAGATTAACATAAATAATCGTCAAAATCAATTTAGTAATCATTGATAATCAGACTAGAATACGCCCTTAGAAAAGACACATCACCGAGTGCGCCTGTTCTAAAGTAGCATTCCAGTCCCATTGTCCTTTTGCCTAGATTATTCGAGCAGCAAGGTCAAACAAGCGCTGCACCTGATGCGCCTATTCTAAGGGTGTTTTTCGCCTATTTCTCAGCATGCAAGACGTAAGTTATTGTACCCAACTCTAATCAATAATTATCGTTATTATCTCTTATTTCTATGTAAATTTAGTCATAATAAATTCTATTTTGACCTTTTCTTTATTTATTAAATTTATTTCGATTCTTATCCTTTTGAGTCTGGTTTATGCGATGTAATTTTTGTATTTGCCTTGTAAATTTATATCCTTGTATGTATGTAGTTCACATGTAATCAATTTGTGTTCGATAAAAGGGCTTCCCAATACAAAAAAACCATTTCAAAACCAAATTTTCGAAACAAAAATGTCATTTTAAAAAAAGAGATTTTCTAAAAAGAAAAAAAAAAACTAATAGTCAAACCATTTTTAAAAAATTTCAAAGGTTCGTCACTTATTTGTACATTTCCATTATAAGAAATTGAAAAATTTAAGTAATCCTTCAATTCATTTAGGCTAATTATCTAGTCCAAGTTCTTACGATTTTAAAATCCGTCTCACCCTTTTCCATTTATGGGTCATTAAAAGTCGAGTTCAAAAATCCAAAGGCGTCAAGCCGTCATTTTGGACCCATATCCAAAGACAATAGGGTCATCACATCAACACATCGAGTCACGTTGCTGAGTCTTACAAACAAAACTCAATGGGCCTCACTTTTATACTGTCCTTCAAAACATTCGAAGAAGCATGATGCGTAACCCTGCGCGTACCCAAGTATAGAATTGATCCAAACCCTATGGCATCACGCCTACATTTGTTAAACCTCTAAACTGTCACTAAGGTCGTTCCAGGCTCTTGGAACGTGCGCCTCTTCTAAGGGTGTTCTTCCCCTATTTTTCAGCATGCAAGACGTAAGTTATTGTATCCAACTCTAATCGACAATTATCGATATTATCGCCTATTTTATGTTAATCTAGTCATAATAAATTATATTTTGACCTTTTCTTTATCAATTGCGTATATTCCGATTCTTATTCTTTGAGTCGGGTTTATGCGATGTAAGTTTTTGCTTTGCCGTGTAAACTCATATCCTTGTATGTTCGTACTTCACATTTAATCAATTTAAATCTCAACTTCGACGTTTAATTTTAATTGTCTAATTCAACCCACCTAGATTTCTCACATGTTAGGATTAACTCACCCTTAGCATCCATTCATTCATTTACACAAATAAAGTCAAATGTAATTAACAATAATCCAATCATTAGTAGAGGCCGCTATCGAGCGGGCGAGATTTGAGTCCAATAAAAGGCCTTCCCAGTACGAAAAAACCATTTGAAAACAAAAATTCAAACAAAGAAAAGTCATTTCAAAAAAGTTTTTCGAAAAAAAAAAAACAAATAGCCAAACCATTTCAAAAAATTTCAAAGGTTCGTCCCATATTTGTACATTTCCATTATAAAGAATTACAACAATTAAGTAATGCTTTAATTCATGTAGGCTAATTATTTAGTCCAAACCCTGGCGATTTTAAAACTCGTCTCACCATTTTACATTTATGGGTCACTAAAAGTCGAGTTCAAAAATCCAAAGGCGTCAAACCTTCATTTTGGACTCATATCCCAAGACAATAGGGTCATCACATCAACACATTGAGTCACGTGGCCGAGTCTTACACACATGACTTAGTGGGCCTCAGTTTTAAACTGTCCTTCAAAACATTCCTATCATCATCTTGCCTATTCATGCGCATACCCAAGTTTATAATTGATCCAAACCCCATGCCATCACGCCTAAATTTTTCAAACCTCTAAACCGTCACTAAGGTCATTGCAGGCTCTTGGAAGAGGCGTTGCACCTGGTGCACCTCTTCTGAGGGTGTTTTTTCGCCTATTTTTCACCATGGAAAACGTAAGTTATTGTATCCAACTCTAATCGACAATTATCAATATTATTGCCTATTTCTATTTAAATTTAGTCATAATAAATTATATTTTGACCTTTTTCTATATTTATTTCATTTATTTTGATTCTTATCTTTTTGAGTCAGATTTATGCGATGTCAGTTTTTGCTTTGCATTGTAAATTCATATCCTTCTATGTTTGTAGTTCACATGTAATCAATTTAAATCACAACTTCGACGTTTAGTTTTAACTGTGTAATTCAACCAACATAGATTTCTCACATGTTAGGATTAACTCACTCTTTCCATCCATTCGTTCATTTATTTACACCAATAAAGTCGAATGTAAATAATAAGAATCCAATCATTAGTAGATGCCGCTATCGAGCGAGCAAGATTTGTGTCCGATAAGAGGCCTTCCCAATTTGAAAACTCCATTTTAAAACCAAATTTTCAAAAAAAAAAATAGTCATTTCAAAAAACAGATTTTTGAAAAAAAAAAAAAAAAACTAGTAGTCATACCATTTAAAAAAACTTCAAAGGCTTGTCACTTATTTGTACATTTCCATTATAAAAAACTCGCATTGTCCCGTGCAACTTTTTCACGGTAAATACAGTCGAGTTCAAAAATCCAAAGGCGTCAAGCCGTCATTTTGGACCCCTATCCCAAGACAATAGGGTTATCACATCAACACATCGAGTCACATGGCCGAGTCTTACACACAAGACTCAGTGGGCCTCACTTTTAAACCGTCCTTCAAAACATTCTAAAAGCACCTTGCGTATTCCTGTGCGTACCCAAGTTTAGAATTGATCCAAACCCCATGGCATCACGCCAACATTTGTTAAACCTTTAAACCGTCACTAAGGTCATTGTCTGGGTGTCATTTCATTAAAACCGACACTCAAATCAAAATCTATCGTCGTGAGTACAAACAAGAGGAATTGTTCACGCTTTCTCATGGACACATTATTTCATCTGCGCAACGTGATTCAATTCTCATCATATAACCTTGTTTGTCGCCTTAGTTCGCACTATCCCGTGTCAAATAGAGTTATAACACGCGTCATTTTTCTCCTCAATAAGGATCCTGTAACTCTCACCCACAACAATGAGGAGAACTCATATGAAGGTTTAAGTTTGATGGTCACAGAGCTTCAAAATGTCGTCAAATACTTGACCACTCGTCTTCTCATCATTGAGATTAAGTTCTCATTATCAAAACCTTGTGAAATCCCGTCCTAATGTAAGGACTAACTAAACCAACATGTAACAACCCTCAAAAACAGGGAACTAAAATCAAACATAGCATGCATAAATGTCGCGGAAATACGAAGTTCTTAAAAATTTTACATGCATTGGTGCGAAGTGTTATCAAGCAAATCAAAGGTAAAGTAAATATAAGTACAAAGGGGAGAAAAAGTCCCTCAAAACGATGATGAGTCTATTGTAGCAATTGAATGGCCTATTGTAGCATCCAACCCTGGGGTGGTAAAGCTTCCTACAACGGTTGCATACTCGACCTTGAGCTTGAACATTGGTTGGAGCAACGGCTTGAGCAATCACAAGAGGGGTAGCTTGAGTATTAGCACGAGCAGAGGCATGGTGCAGCAGGAGCTCACCCAAGGGGCCTTGATGATCAAGCCACAAACAAGACAAGCCTGACCCCAAGATCCCCTCAGATGGAAGCTCGAGTCACAAGGTCCAAACAACAAGCCATGACAGGCCAAACTCAAGCCTGGCCAAGCCAAGACATTGAGGAAGATAGTCCAGGGCTCAGCAAGCCATGTCAAGCCCCAACTCAGTCCACATTTCCCACACAAGACAGAAACAATGCCATTTAGACCCAGGCAGACCCATCAGCAAACCCTGCACCAAGGAGATACACCAGGGCATCTCAACCACCCCCACCATGGCCTACCATCAAGCCAACCTCCAAGCTACAAGTTTGTCCAGGATAACCCTTCTTGAAGTCTAGTAAAAACACAAGTAACAAGCACCCCAAGCTAGAGTCCAGTAAACATTAAAAACAGAGAAGGTACAAGTCAGATTATGGCTTTCTTTTGCTTAAGTCAACTTGTCCTCGTCCAAGGCAGGTCTTATCTAAGTTCTAATAAGAGTAGAGAGTCCCAAGGAGCAGCAACACATCCAGGCAAAGCAACAAGACAACAAGAACAACAGATTTCCATTTCAGGAAAACTCCAAAACTGCTTTATTTGCTTTTTGTTCAGTCTGTTCTTTGTGTCTTGTGTCTGTACTTTATAGTTGTTGAGCTCGTCCTATTGTAAGGCTCTTAGTTAGTGTCAGTTGTAGTAGTTTAGATCCTAAGCTGGCCCTTGGATGATCTATACATCTAATGGTTCACAAGATATCAGCCTCCCTATATAAGGAGGTCTTTGTATGTTGTTGAAAGGCAGTTTTTTATGAATGAATTAACTTTGAGAAATCCCTCAAATCTATCAAACTTGTGCTAAGAGCTGTAGTTTGAACCAAGCCTGATACATCTTCAAGGTGTTTGATCAGTGTCTTGTCTTGTGAGTCAAGTTATATCTGTGTCTTGCTGTGGTTAACTTGCTTGCTGTTTGAGTCTAGTCTAGGGTGTTTGTGCTTTGCTGTAACACTTTAAACCTGTCTCAAAACTAGTCTTTGAGTCCCTTCTCTTGTGCCTTGCTGTAGGGGAGTTTCTCTAAGTCATATCCCTTGAACTTTAGTTAATATAAACCAATCTCTCTAAAACAGCCTCCATTTCTACTTGAGTTGTTTTCAGTTTAAGTGAACCTAGTCTAGCATTCATCAAAACTTGTAAACCTTAGTAGTTTACACTCCAAATTGGTTATCAGAGCTTTGGTTGAGAGTCTTAGTGAGTTCATTTTCCCTAACTACATTTAAAAACACAAAAATAGCCCAATGAGTGAAGAGAGACTGGCACTAGTACCTGGCTGGGATGGTAACCACCCTAACCAGAGCCTTGGATTAGGTAATAGGCAACCAGTTGTTTGCTGGAGGAAGAGGCAGAGGACGTGGAAGAGGCCAAGGAGGAGGCAGAGGAAGGCCACCTGATGATGAAGAGTATCCAGACTCAGATGACTCAACAAGGAGCAGGGCTTCCATTCACAGGCACATAGACAAGCATCTTAAGGTAGACATCCCTGAGTTTTCTGGTAGTCTTAATCCTGATGATTTGTTAGAATGGTTAAGAGAAGTAGAAAGGATCTTTGAGTACAAAGGATATAATGATTCTAAGTCTTTTAAAGTAGCCATCCTTAAACTGAAAGGGTATGCTTCTCTTTGGTATGAAACCATGAAAGGGTTAAGGGCTAGGGAAGGGAAAGAACCCATCAAGTCTTGGACTAAACTAAAAAAGAAACTGCTAGACAAGTTTGTTGCTAAGGATTACACCCAGGATCTGTTTATCAAATTGTCTAAGTTGAAACAAGGAGACAAACCTGTTGAATCTTATCTGAGAGAGTTTGAACAACTCACCTTGCAGTGTGATATAAATGAGAAACCTGAGCAAAGGATTGCTAGGTACTTAGAGGGTCTAGATAAGAACATTGCTAACAAGGTTAGGATGCAACCTCTGTGGTCATTTGATGATGTTGTCAACTTATCTCTGAGAATTGAAAAGATAGGGAAGACTAAGCCTGTTACACCAAAACCTGTTAGGCCTTTTCAAACCAGACCTTATAGTGGGTTGAGAACCATGGATACCCCTAAGACAGCACCCCCACCTACCTTAGACAAGGGAAAGGGCATCATGGGTCAAAAGCCAAGCACTTCATTGACTGAGAACAGAATTAGGTGCTTCCAATGTCAAGGCTATGGACATTTCAGGAAGGATTTCCCTTCTAAGAAGACCTTAACTATAATGGAGGTTGAGACTTGGGAGAAAGAAGGTCTAGTTGAGTATGAGAGAGATGAGCCCGAGGTTGAAGAAGTGGTGAGTGAGGAAGAAGAGTCTAGTCAGGAGGCAATAATGGTACTCCCTAACACATGCCACAGCTTGGTCCTTTCGAGAGTAATGCATTCACAACAGATACCTTTGGAGGAGGATCAAAGGTCCCTCATTTTCAGGAGCAGATGTACCATACAAGGGAGGGTTTGTAACCTTATTATAGATGGAGGTAGTTGTACCAATGTGGCCTCTGTTACTATGGTTGATAAGCTGAAGTTGAGCACTCAAGATCACCCTCACCCCTATAAGTTGAGGTGGCTGAGTAAGGGAGCAGAGGTTAAGGTGGATAAGCAATGTATGGTCCCTTTCTCCATTGGAAGTGTGTACAAGGATGAAGTATTGTGTGATGTGGTTCCAATGGATGCCTGTCACTTGTTATTAGGAAGGCCATGGGAGTTTGATAAAAGCTCCATACACCAAGGAAGAAGCAACACCTATTCCTTCAAGCATGCGAGCAGGAAGGTGACATTAGCCCCCTTGCCACCACATCAGAAGAGCTATGGGAGTCCTAGTATGGCTGAAGATTTTAGTGGAGTCTTGTTTCTATCTGAATCAGCAATGGTCAAAGAATGTACTAAAGAGCAACCTATATTGATGCTGCTATCAAAAGAAGTTCAGGAAGAGGAGTCTAAGGTAATCCCTGCAGAAGTTAAGCCCCTCATTGATCAGCTCAAGGAAGTGTTCCCAGAGGAACTTCCTGATGTCTTACCCCCTTTTAGAGGAATTGAACACCAGATAGACCTTGTGCCAGGGTCTGTACTACCTAATAGACCAGCCTATAGATGTGATCCTAAGGCTACACAAGAGCTGCAGAAGCAAGTTGGAGAGTTGATGAGTAAAGGGTTTGTAAGGGAGTCATTAAGCCCTTGTGCTGTGCCTGCATTGTTGGTTCCTAAGAAGGATGGGACTTGGAGGATGTGCATAGATAGCAGGGCTATCAATAACATCACAGTCAAGTACAGGTTCCCTATACCTAGACTTGATGACATGTTGGATGAGCTGAGTGGTTCAAGGTTCTTTTCTAAGATTGATTTGAGGCAAGGTTACCATCAATTGAGGATCAGGGAAGGAGATGAGTGGAAGACATCCTTCAAAACAAAGCATGGCCTTTATGAGTGGCTTGTCATGCCCTTTGGCCTGTCAAATGCCCCAAGTACCTTCATGAGATTGATGACAGAAGTGCTTAGGCCTTGCCTAGGGAGATTTGTGGTGGTATACTTTGATGATATTCTTATCTACAGCAAGAGCAAGGATGATCATTTGAGGCATCGTGAGGCTGTGTTTGAGATACTTAAGGAGAGTAAACTCTTTGGGAAGCTTGAGAAATGCACCTTTATGACTGAGGAAGTCAAGTTTCTAGGATAAGTGGTGTCTGGTAGAGGCATTTCAGTGGATCAAGACAAGATCAGTGCAGTTCAATCTTGGCCTGTTCCTAGGAATATCACAGAAGTAAGAGGATTCCATGGCTTAACATCCTTCTATAGAAGATTCATTAAGAATTTCAGCACCATTGCAGCACCCCTCACTGAATTCATGAAGAAGGGAGAGTTCACTTGGACTGAGAATGCTTTGCAGGCTTTCAAACACATGAAGAAACTCTTGTGCAGTGCACCTATCCTCAGGTTGCCAGACTTTAACAACCTATTTGAGGTTGAATGTGATGCAAGTGGAGTAGGAATTGGAGCTGTCCTTATCCAAGAGAAGAAACCTGTAGCTTATTTCAGTGAGAAGCTAAGTGGAGCTAAGCTGAGCTATTCTACATATGACAAAGAGTTCTATGCTCTTGTCAGAGCTCTGAGGCATTGGAGTCATTACCTGAAGCCCAAGCCTTTTGTCTTACACTCTGATCATGAGGCATTGAAGTACATAGGAGGACAGCATAAGCTCAGTCATAGGCATGCTAAGTGGGTGGAGTTCCTCCAGTCATTCACCTTTTCTAACAAATATAAAGAGGACAAACAAAATGTGGTGGCTGATGCATTGTCTAGGATGTACACTCTGCTATCAACCATGGATCAAAGGGTTCTTGGCTTTGAGTTCATGAAGGACATGTATCAAGAAGATCCAGACTTTGCAGAAGATTGGTTAGCACAGAAAGAGGGTACAAAGACCATTGATTCACCCTACACTCTACAAAATGGGTTCCTGTTCAAGGGAGGCAAGCTCTGTGTTCCCAGAGGGTCTTATAGGAGTCTATTGATCAAGGAAGTGCATGGAAGTGGCCTTGGAGGACACTTTGGGGTTCAGAAAACTGTGGACATATTGTAGGATCAATTCTACTGGCCTAAGATGATGGGAGAGGTCCAAATAGTGCTCAGAAGGTGTGGAGTTTGTCAAAAGGCCAAGAGTTCATTTTAAGCAGGACCTTACACCCCCCTACCTGTCCCATAAAGGCCTTGGGAAGATGTAAGCATGGATTTCATAGTAGCATTGCCTAGGACAACAAGAGGGAAAGATTCTATCATGGTGGTTGTGGATAGGTTCAGCAAGATGACACATTTCATTGCTTGTAAGAAAACTGAGGATGCTGTGAGTGTAGCAGAGCTATACCTTGATGAGGTGGTGAGGTTACATGGAGTTCCAAGAACTATTGTATCTGACAGAGACACAAAGTTTTTGAGTCATTTCTGGAGAACATTGTGGAAGCTGCTTAACACTAGGTTGTTGTTTAGTACCTCCCATCATCCTCAGACAGATGGACAAACTGAGGTGACCAACAAGACCTTGGGAAGGATCTTGAGGTGTATAGTCAACAAATCCCTCAAGGATTGGGACTTAAAGCTAGCTCAAGCAAAGTTCTCTTTCAATAGAGCTCTATCAGCAGCCACAGGCCACTCCCCCTTTGAAGTGGTCTATGGTACTAACCCCTTAATGCCTTTGAATTTGTCTAATGTGTGCAGGTCAGAGATCAACTATGATGCCAAGAAAAGGGTGGAACAAATGCTAAAACTCCATGAATCAGTCAGAAAACAAATTGAGAAGACCAATGATCTATACAAAAAGAATGCCAAGGTTCCTAAGATCAAGAAAGACTTTGCACCAGGAGACTTAGTATGGATCAACCTAAGGAAAGAAAGGTTCCCTTCCAAGAGAAAGAATAAGCTAGAGCCAAGAGCAGATGGTCCTTTTCATGTCATAGAGAAGATAGGTCCTAATGCCTACAGAATTGATCTACCAGGAGAGTATGCAGTGCATGAAACATTCAATATTGGAGATCTTAGTCCCTTCTATGAAGAGTCTGAGGGGGAGGAAGACATAGGCTTGAGGTCAAGCCCTTTTCAACCTGGGGAGGCTGCAGCAGGAGCTCACCCAAGGGGCCTTGATGATCAAGCCACAAACAAGACAAGCCTGACCCCAAGATCCCCTCAGATGGAAGCTCGAGTCACAAGGTCCAAACAACAAGCCATGACATGCCAAACTCAAGCCAGGCCAAGCCAAGACATTGAGGAAGATAGTCCAGGGCTCAGCAAGCCATGTCAAGCCTCAACTCAGTCCACATTTCCCACACAAGACAGAAACAATGCCATTCAGAACCAGGCAGACTCATCAGCAAACCCTGCACCAAGGAGGTACACCAGGGCATCTCAACCACCCCCACCATGGCCTACCATCAAGACAACCCCCCAAGCTACAAGTTTGTCCAGGATAACCCCTCTTGAAGTCTAGTAAAAACACAAGTAACAAGCACCCCAAGCTAGAGTCCAGTAAACATTAAAAACAGAGAAGGTACAAGTCAGATTATGGCTTCCTTTTGCTTAAGTCAACTTGTCCTCGTCTAAGGCAGGTCTTATCTAAGTTCTAATAAGAGTAGAGAGTCCCAAGGAGCTGCAACACATCCAGGCAAAGCAACAAGACAACAAGAACAACAGATTTCCATTTAAGGAAAACTCCAAAACTGCTTTATTTGCTTTTTGTTCAGTCTGTTCTTTGTGTCTTGTGTCTGTACTTTATAGTTGTTGAGCTCGTCCTATTGTAAGGCTCTTAATTAGTGTCAGTTGTAGTAGTTTAGATCCTAAGCTGGCCCTTGGATGATCTATACATCCAATGGTTCACAAGATATCAGCCTCCCTATATAAGGAGGTCTTGTATGTTGTTGAAAGGCAGACTTTATGAATGAATTAACTTTGAGAAATCCCTCAAATCTATCAAACTTGTGCTAAGAGCTGTAGTTTGAACCAAGCCTGATACATCTTCAAGGTGTTTGATCAGTGTCTTGTCTTGTGAGTCAAGTTATATCTGTGCCTTGCTGTGGTTAACTTGCTTGCTGTTTGAGTCTAGTCTAGGGTGTTTGTGCTTTGCTGTAACACTTTAAACCTGTCTCAAAACTAGTCTTTGAGTCCCTTCTCTTGTGCCTTGCTGTAGGGGAGTTTCTCTAAGTCATATCCCTTGAACTTTAGTGAATATAAACCAATCTCTCTAAAACAGCCTCCATTTCTACTTGAGTTGTTTTCAGTTTAAGTGAACCTAGTTTAGCATTCATCAAAACTTGTAAACCTTAGTAGTTTACACTCCAAATGGTCTCTTGGAACAAAGTTCCTCTTGTTAGCAAAAGAGGCGGAAGAAGAAGGAACAAATAGCCTTTTGCCATTGAAGTTTCACTACAAGAGAAAGCTCGATTCGCGACGGAAAAGTTTGTCGCCAAAATACGGTCTTTCCGTCGCCAAAAACCATTTTGCGACGGATCAAGTCCGTCGCACATTTTCGTCGCAAACAGTAATTTCTGCGATGGACTAGTCCGTCGGAAGTTGTCTGTGACGGAATATCCGTCGCCAATAGAAATGGCGACGGATAGCAGGTCGCAGACAAGTCAAACATATAGTCAAAGTTTGCGACGGAATTTCCGTCGCAACCTTTGACTACCTGTTTGACTTGACTGCTAACTGTCTAGTTAACTCAAACAAAAAGTCAATTTTAGCGACGGAAATTCTGTCGCAAAAGTTAACTTTTTGTTTGACTTAACTAGACAGGTGTTGAATCAGTAGTCAATGTTTGCGACGGACATTCTGTCGCAAAAACACCTGTGCATTCATTAGAATGCACTGTTTTCCTGATCCCCTATACGCGTTAAAACGACCAAAAAACCTGCAAATAACATAAATTTTCCAGCAGTAAACGTACAACAAAGTTACTAATGTAACACAAATACTATTTATCAGCAATGTTTTGATTTTATATCATAAAAGTCAAGTCTTACAAATAAAAGGTTTAAGTTATAATTAAGTTCAAAATAACTAACTAATCACTCAACCACAGAGAGTGAATGGAGTGAAAGGGGTGAATGGGTTGGGCCTAGAATTATCGCCGCCATCATCATCAAAGTCGTCTCGACCCTGTGTAGGACCTCCAGGTCTGCAGTTGTGAGTAGAATTTCTTCTAACGTGACTCAAGTACTCTTCTATAGCTGCAATCCTTCGAGCTTGCTTGTCGCGCTCTAGCCTAAGTGCCGCATTCTCCTTTGATAGCTTAATAGCGAACCTTTGGGTGAACTGAGTCGGGGCTGAGGTAGCAACAGAGTGCCTATGATGGTCAAACAAATAATCCGCCGCTTGTCCCAATCTTTAGCATCTTCCTTTCTCGTCAAATCGAGTCTCCTCAAAATAGATCTCATTATCGTCGATGTTGTCGACTCCTTGACTTTGAAGCTCAGACTTCTTTGACATGATCTTATTCTACATCACAAACAAGCTCAGAATTAGTAATTGTCATTTAAATAGTTAATGTAATTAAATATAAATGACAAACATAAATCAATTAGCAAAATAATGCATAACTTACAAAGAGTTAAGCTTGTTTTTTTATAACCATCCACGAATGCTGTGCTTCTTTGTCTTCTCTAAGACTTTTACGGCATTTGGGATATCAGATGAATTTTTCCCGACCTACAGTTTAAATACTTGTTAGTATAACATATATATATATATATATATATATATA
>JAIUZE010014188.1:0-83947 GCA_022085475.1 Heliosperma pusillum | reverse complement strand
AAAAGATATGTAAAGATGATACTAGATTATATGAAAGTAAGATTAGATAAAAGATAATTGGATCCTTAGATTCTTGGATGATCATTGGCTTTTATAGGGATGCATGGCTGCTGATCCCTCGTCCAAATTCGTACCCTAGTCAATGCATTAATGTACTCATTTAAGCTCGGATTGAAGAGGAGCCAAGTAACGTCCTCTTGCAGAATTACCCGATCGGGTAATAGGTAATCCGATCGGGTTTTTGTGTAAGTCGTATTTTCCGTCTTTTCATCTTAGGCACGGAATCCAATGCCTTGGTCTTTGGTCAATGCACTACGGAATTGGGCTTGGGCTGATCTTCTCTTGACTTGGGTTGAGGTTTCTTCTTAAAGTTCAAAGGCAAAATCCAAATTGAGTCCATTCGAGGAAAGATGTAGCGGAATCGTAATCAAATCGTGAACTGGCTATCATCAATTTCTTGAAAACTCGTATCCTAGTGTCTTTGCTCCATAAAGTAGGAAAATATAGCAAAACCGCTTCATTTCCTATAAAACGAGTCAAAACACGCAAAACAACTAGAATAACAATATTAGCTCGTTAATCACTTAACAAAGTGCATAAATCGTATAGAAATCGGGCTAAAACGGGGGATAAATCAATACAAAATATCACTTATCAGGCTATGGATTTTAATTAGGCATATATATATATATTGGTTGAGGAAGGCGTCGATCGAATTTAATGATCATATAGATCATGCGACGGTATAACTAGCATGATCAATCCAAATCATCTTCATCATTGAATTTAATGATCATATGGATTTTAAGTAATGAAAAATCAATGATGAAGATGATTTGGATTGGTGATGTCGTGCTAATTAGTTAGTATTTTTAGGGAGGAAAGCCATTAACAGGACTGTATGCGACGGAAAATTTGTTTAAGGTCACTTTTAGGAATAAGGGAGAAGTACAAGGGTATAACTGAGAATAATTAAAAGGGAGGGGTACAAGTGAGAAAACGAAAGAACACGAGGGTACAAATGAGAAAAACCCAAAAATATATTAACTATCCATAATTCTAGGCTACGACTTTAGAAAATGATAAAATAAAAAAAAATAAAAAAAAAAATAAAAAATGTTATGAAATATTATTATGTAATATTATATGGATGTTCATATCTTATAGGATGCTAGAATATATTATCTTATGGAAACTCTACCAATATTGTATCTGTATATATAGGCATATAGCCCTTATAATGGAATAATAATAGAGTTCTCTCTCCCTTACTTTCTCTCTACTTTCTCTCTAGAATTATCTCTCCCTTTGTTTCACAACACGTTATCAGCACGGGTCTTAACCGTCTGAGCAAAAAGGATTTATATTCTGTTTATCTATTATTTAAGATATGATAATTAGATGGTTCATATCAGATTGTATTCCTTTATTCGGCTTATATAGGTACGTCTCGTCTTTGTACTGTTATTACAATTTTTCTTATCTTTCATTCGATAATTATTAAACCTTTCATCAGTTCATATGCAACGTTAACATGTTATGCCACAAATACAAAACATCAATTATAATCTACATCTCATAAATGAAAGAGGAGTAGATCCGTGCATGTTTAGAGTTTTATTTTTCATTTAATTGTCATATCATTCATGTTGAAGTCTTAATTGGTATATTCAGTTGCATTCCAGCACCGGGTCCGCAGTCAATTATTTAGTATGGCTAATTAAGTTTACCAATCAAGCATGTTTGTACGTGATTTGCCCTAAATACTTCATTAATTGGATTCACTCATTTGTGATTCTTCCATGTTTGACACATATGAAATAACATGCTTTAAGGCTATTTTGACACGTTTGATTTAGATTATGGTGATATGATGATTTCAATGACCCGACTAACATTGATTTAAATTGATGAATTGAACAATGAAAATTAGCTAATACTCCGTAATAATTGCGTGTTGCTTTTATTGTTTGAATGCTTGCATCATGTCTTGTTAAGCAATGCCTTGTATTTATATGAAGGAGTTAGTATGCCCATATGTCCGTAATATTGTATAACTGATTAATTCTATGTGGCTACAATGTTCTGCTAGGAGCCGCTTGTAGTCTGAGTCCTAAATGAGTTGGGACTCGGGTAGTATTAGTCAGTCCTACAGGGTCACACACTAGATGAGTTTTGGGCAATATTATAATTAATATTGATTAATTATTAAAGGAATAAGAATAATATTTATTATTCTTATTATACTTTCTCAATCCTAGATAGTATAGGATTCTCTTGAACTCCCTATATAAAGAGATATAGAGGGAGATGTTTATTATGAGTTTTTCTAGAGATCATAAAATCTCAAGGGAAGTAAGAGGGAAGAAAATTGCCCATAAAGTTTGTACTAGCATACACACTCATATTGTGTGGATACCGGTAGAGGCGCAACACTTGGGGCGTAAATGTGAGACGGTCTCACGGATTATATTATTATTCACGAAGCTGCGATTTGGGTTTTATTATACTTCTTTTTATTAGCATATTATTGGAATTCTTCCGCATCGAAGTAAGTTTGCTAATCACCCTTTTGTTTAATCTTAATACTTAACATGCATGAGATCTTGGGAATTCTGTAATACAAATCTGTTGAAAATCGTTACAGAACCCTTCAGTGGTATCAGAGCGAACATGTATTGTTAAGTATTAGATTAAAAGGTTGCACCTTTAGATATAATTGTTGTATCTTTGTGTTTATTCTTGAGTTTTCACATTGGAGTTTTGAATTGAATTAGTTCAATTGTATACAATTGTTGTATGTTGTTAAAAATTAAATTTAGAGTTGTATCATGTTAGATGTTGTATTGTATTGTAATATTTGATATTATGATGAATTCCTTTAATTTGATTAGAAGGAACCCTAATTTAATTGATTTAAGAAAACCCCTAATTTATGGTTGGAAAGCCAATTTTAAGATTGTCTTAAAATACCAATTTGATTGGATCTAATTAGATTAGATATGTAACAAACCCTAATTTGATTAGGTGATTAAATTGTTTAATTTTGTGTGTAATGCTCTAATTTGATTAAAGCAAAATTACTGTTCACGTGGTACTATTCACGGTTACTATTCACGCGCGTTTCGGTAAGTTACTTTTCATCAGTTTTGATTGTCGGATTTTGGCTTAAAAATAGTGTTTTTCGAGTGTAAACGGCGTTCTAAACTAGACTGCATAGCATGGTCGACGTTTTTAAGCCAAATTCTGACGTCTTGTTAGACTTTCAGGTGCTTTTTAATTTAAAATTATGATTTTTGTTTTTTCATAATTGGTTTTGTGATTTAATCAATTTGATTGATTGATTCATTGTTACAATGGTTGTATTGATTTAAGTTTGAATGAGTTCTTATTTGTTTTATACATAGTATGATATGATCATGATACCTATGTTATTACGTTTTTGCATAAGATGTTCAAAAACTACAATTTTGAATTGTTGACGATTATGAATCGTTTTTGAGTTCTTAACATGACTTTTTCCAATTTACAATTGCTTGTATATTACATTTGTATAATGTGATGTTTAATGATTAATTAAAGCTTTGTGTATAAATTAGAACAGCTAGGTTCCCTTATACTCCCTCATATTCTATGTATTCTTCCCTTTTCATTTGAGCTCTAGAATTAAGGAAATGAATTTGGACCACACAAAACACTATACCCCACATGCAATTAAATATGGACCACACAAAACACACAATCCCACCTCCAAAAATGGAAATAGGGAAGAAAATATGAATGAACCAAATAGGAAATACGGAAGAATAGATGGAATAGGAGGGAGTACCATTTTTCTTAAGAGAACTAGCGTCATGCTTAGGACTTTTGTCATGTTTGACTCACCTTCCCTCGATTAAAATATTAAGTAATGTCCTTCCAAATTAACGACTGTAAAAACTTATATCGTTGGAAGTATTGTCTGCCAAAGTAGAGTACTTCTTCTATGTAAGCTGAGCAGGTGGGTAACAGTTATCCACACGTGAGATTTATTGGTACACTTAACAAAGTTATCAAAACAGTTTTGGACTTTGGGGCAAATAGTCAAGTCACATAAGATGTTACATGACGACTAGGAGTCGCATTTGATGCGATTGACATTTGATGGCTACCTTGATATGTGTAATTTGGACGATGAGCCAAATCACACTCACGTTATATATGATTAGGGATCCTAGAATACTATGCACATATGAGGGTTATGTGTGTAGTGATTTTATCTTAAAATTGTTTAAGAATGTCGTGCAAATTGTGTGTCTTAAATCGGTTAAGATAATCACAGTTTATTAATATATTGATTTAGTTTTGCATATGTTGATAGTTGTAATTTGTCAATGTTGTCATGTTTTTCAAATGGGTTTGAATCGTTCAAATTCATAGATTGGTTTTCTTTGAGAATTGTTCTCAATTATGCAAAATGAGGTTTATCTTCAAAAGAGAATTTCTAGCGAACCATATTCAATGCTAATGTATAGTTTAGACTATATAGCGAAAGTCATAAAGATGACAATTCGTACCATATATGTCAATTGTCTAAAATAATGGAATTGTTCCCGCTTAGTGAGAAAAATATGTGAGATGATCCACTTACTTCATTCGTCATTATTATGACGTAATTATATTGATAATTTTTGAGTAATTGGATATCCTTATTATCAAAGGTTGATGAATGAAATTGTTTCAGTTATATCTTAAGTTACAGTCAGTTCGATATGAATTGGGCACGTAAATTAAGCAAATTTCTCACTTAGTGACATAAGATGTTGAAGACAATTGAGTCTTGTATCAAGAAGATTCAGAAACTAATGTTCTTTGAGTTCATTGGCAAAGAAGCTTTCAGATATGAGCTTAGACACTGATAATGGGAAAGGGAAGGACAATCGTTGTCAAGTCCTACCTTAAGATCAATGTCTAAAGGTATGGAAATCATTTAGTAATTATCGTCATTAATGTAATGACAAATAGCATTGGAAAGGCAGCTCATAGAAATGTCTCGAAGATCTGCGAAAGTTATTGAAGTATGACTTTAAAATGGAATTGCATGTTATAGAAGTAAAAGTTACTACGAATATTCTACTATAAGGTATAAGATATCAAAGATGGTATTTACATTATGATGTAATGGCCTGTGGTAGTAGAGACATGGTAAGGAATGTGATAAATCTACGTGTATAATGAACAAATGTTGTTGCATTTTGCGTATAATTTAATCATTTGAATGTTATATTGTTCAAAACTAGATTTGAATAAAAGTTATTCATACAATGTCATTAGTAGAATGTTAATTCTTTTCATGTTTAAACATAAATTGAATTAATATTTTATAAAGAACAAATGTTGTTCTCTTCTAGTTAAGACAATTTAGTTTTGTTCAATCTAATCTATAACATGAAATACAAAGGATTCAAGTTTTATGACCTAAAGTTTAACACGCTTACAACAATGTCTTTTGAGCCATGAAACGAGATACACATGTAGAAGTTCCATGATGATGGATTTCTAGGCCTTATTGATTTGGATCAATTAAGGCAAGTGTAGTTTGTTTATTTGCTAAAAGGATTTAAGGTGCTCTAACTAGTTGTAGTAAGAAGGCGACCAACTAGTTTGATCACACATATTCAGATATGTGTGGGTTGAATAAGTCATGTTGCTAAGGTATGAGATTATAATACTTCAATGTAATTACTATTTTCAGTAATTATGCAAATGTTCATATGATGAACATAAAGTCTGATTGTTTTAAAAGTTTGAAATAGAATCAGATTGAAGTAAGAGATCAACTTAGGAAGTCGATCAACATTATTGTTCGATTTGATCGAAATGGGAGGCTTGAATCAAGTGTATATGACCATCATAATAGGTATGGAATTGTTTCACTACTAGTCTTAAAGAGACGGTGTAAGTTTCACTATAAGAATATTAGAGAAAATTTGTTTTCTTTAAAGGACATCACAAGCTAAGTTAGTTTGAGGTCTTTTGGGAATGTCCCTAAGACATAACCATGCGGGTTAGCCCCAAATGGGAAATATCATACTCTTTATATTTGATGATGACCGTTTTCTTAATATTTGTGAAATGTTATGTCTTATAAGAGAATAAGAACTTTATTTTGATATGGTTCTATCTATGATGAGTCACGCAGATCTCGTTATTTTTGGAGTTATGCGCTCTAAAGTATCTTGGTACACAATTTTGAAATTGTTTCTATCTAGGTCAATGAAAATATATTACATATAAGATATGTGCTTGGAATGGTTCCTATAATATTTTATTGATATTTGAGACTTTTTAAATGTTAAGAAAACAGTTTTCTGAAATTTAGTCTCGAATTTCTTACATATACTTTACGGGGTATTCTAAGATAGAATATCAAATCTGCCCTTCATTCCAGTACAAAGTGTTTGTCACTTGGAATGATTCTTTAATGAGAATTGTGTCTCTAAAGAAATAGTGGGAGTAGAATAATCCTGAAAAAGGTAAAGAATCACATAGTTCTTCTTCAAATGTTGAAGGAGATACGTAAAATCTATGAAGATTCATAGATGTATCACTTGTGATTAAGCCCCGCATAAGTTTGACTTTTAAAGGAAGCAATGATAGGCTCCAACTTTAAAAGCGTAAAATGGCTTGAGGCCATGAATCCAAAATGGTTTCATGTATCATTACAAAGTATGGACTTTGATTGATACACCCGGTGGTGTCACAACCATATAGTGTTTGGATTCTCCTAGCAAATGTCATTATTCATGAGATGAGTTTGACAGAAGGCGTACGTGAATAATATACTTTTCCTTAAATGGAAATATGCAATAAGTTGTGTACGACACATCTTAATATTCATGTAATTATGGAGCGCTAGGTAAATGAGAAAGTTTTAAAGGTTTATTTATAGACCGAATTAAACAAGTATCCAAAGGTTGGAATCATCGATCTTAACAAAGTAATTCAAAATGGTTTTGATTTATTTGAGATGATGAGATTATTGTGTATACAAGGAAACTAATGGGAGTAAACTCTCTTTTATGATTGGTATGTAGTTGACATACGTATTCAAGAAACGACATTTTGTTGTCTCGTGGAGACTTATTAGCAAAGATGTTGTTTATTATGCGCTCGTATGACGAGTAGAATACCGATCTAGTCCTTGTGACTGTAATGAATAACATGTGAAAATATTCATATTAAAGAACCAAGAAAGTGTTCTTCTTGTGATGAAGTAATCATTGTAAGCGTGTTACATTGATATCAACTTCAAATATACAAGTATGGTTCCCGATTGTAATCTGGACACATTTTGTTTATATGAAAAGTAATTGCATGCTGAAATGGTTTCAAGCACGTTGCTATGACTAATCTTACAACAAAAATGAGTACTTTGTTGCTTATGAAGCATCAAATAGAGTGCTTGGTTTAAAAAATCAAACCTATACACACTATATACTTTGTTGCTTATGAAGAAACAAAGAGTACATTTGATTTATGAATCAAACGCGTGTTATTGAGTTTACTTTATTTAGATAAGGTAAAATAAACATATGCAAGATAATGACCGATGCAATGGTTGCATGTCCCGTACAAAACCTCTTTCGCGGCTATAATATGAAAAGTCATAATACTGCGATTTGTATAAGACGCATTAGCGAGTGGTCTTGATACTACGGAGAGGTCTTTATTTCAGTGGGAGGTTATGTTCGACATGATTGATACGTTTGTATGACATGTTTTTTTTATATGATAAAAGAATTGATTTTGCATTTAATTATGGTATAATTGAATGTTTGTCCCAAAATAGTATACATTGTTTAAACAGATTACCAAGTGCGTGACTTGGTTATGGAACTCTGTTTTATAAGATAATGTATTTATATAAGTCTCTAATCATGGCATAGTGAAAGGGACACTTATGCCTTATAATGATTAGTATGTGAGTTGGTTGATGACTATGTTCCGTAGTCATTGATATTGCGATATCAAACCAGGCACATTGATACATGTTAGGAATATGTATTAGACGGACCCGTCAAAGAACTTTGTTAAGGTTTCGCTTAGTGTCAACAAAGTTTCTTTCACCGTAATTGGTAGTCTTTAGACCTGAGTCTTTCACTATTCTGTACATGTGAAGTGCTAGTTTTGACATCACCAAACGTCAACCGTGACTGGTGGCTATAAAGGTGATGGTTGGACTTGTCATGGAACATGTGATAGGATGTGGTTAGACAAGATGGGATTTGCTCCTTCTTTCTGAAAGAAGTTTATCATCTTCGGCCTCTCGAAGAGTGTGAATTGTATCAGTGCATGGCCATGCCCAGACGAGGTGAAAGTCAGTCGTCTGTTGTAACAATTCAGCTCAGAAATTCGAGAAAAGAGATTGAGATTTATAGGGATGATACTTCGCCTACCCTATTCTCATCTGAAGAGATAGAAGTAAAGAGATTATGGTGCCTTATAGGACATAAGTGCAAGTGGGAGACTGAAGGAGTTAGTATGCCCATATGTCCGTAATATTGTATAACTGATTAATTCTATGTGGCTACAATGTTCTGCTAGGAGCCGCTTGTAGTCTGAGTCCTAAATGAGTTGGGACTCGGGTAGTATTAGTCAGTCCTACAGGGTCACACACTAGATGAGTTTTGGGCAATATTATAATTAATATTGATTAATTATTAAAGGAATAAGAATAATATTTATTATTCTTATTATACTTTCTCAATCCTAGATAGTCTAGGATTCTCTTGAACTCCCTATATAAAGAGATATAGAGGGAGATGTTTATTATGAGTTTTTCTAGAGATCATAAAATCTCAAGGGAAGTAAGAGGGAAGAAAATTGCCCATAAAGTTTGTACTAGCATACACACTCATATTGTGTGGATACCGGTAGAGGCGCAACACTTGGGGCGTAAATGTGAGACGGTCTCACGGATTATATTATTATTCACGAAGCTGCGATTTGGGTTTTATTATACTTCTTTTTATTAGCATATTATTGGAATTCTTCCGCATCGAAGTAAGTTTGCTAATCACCCTTTTGTTTAATCTTAATACTTAACATGCATGAGATCTTGGGAATTCTGTAATACAAATCTGTTGAAAATCGTTACAGAACCCTTCATTATATGGGTAAAGTTAAGCAATGTTTGATTTTGGTTTAATCTTTTGCAACTTAATTACACAAATAAGTCTCAGTTTCCTCCTATATAGAAAATATTCGTGTTAATAATTACTTCATAGCTTTGGTGCATATAAATTACCAACATTGATTTTCGGTATGCATTAATCATGGTTCTCTTTATGGTTTAGCTGCATTGCCAATGATATCCTATATACGGACATAAATTTGAATATCTGCAAAATACGAAACATAATTTCTATGCAATAATTTTAAAAACTTATGAATCGACTCGATTATTGATATAGTGTCATTTCACCCCACATTTTCACCCCTTTTCATCTCGTTTTGTTTGCCTTTAACGCTCCCTAGGAGCGTTTCTACGTGTTTTACCTTCTTCTAGCATATTTCTTGCTTTTATCGTGTTTTTGTAGGTAAACCGTCAATTGAGGCGCTTTCTACCTACTTTTGGGGGGCCCTACTCGACGCGCCAAAGCCCTCCCGAGTCAAGGCAAGCGAAACCGAGAAGGAAACAACAAAGTCAAGCGAAGGAAGAAGGGGAATGAGCATCTCACGGTCGTGAGATGCTTTACCAAAAAGAAGGATTTTCGTGGATTTGGTCTCACGGCCGTGAAACTCATTTCACGGTCGTGAAACCTCAGTCACGGTCGTGAAATGCACTTCACGGCCGTGACTTGTCCGTGAAACATGACCTTGCTCTGCCAATTCCTTCACGACCGTGACTTGGAGTTTCACGGTCGTGAGACGTGTTTCACGACCGTGAAACTCATTTCACGGTCGTGACTTTGCCAGTCCATGAAGCTTCTCGAGGCCCATCTTTCCTTCATTTTGTAAACCTATATATAGACCCTCTCATGTAATTAAAGGGCACGAAACCTTAGATCTGAAACTTTCATATAATTAGTATTTAATCTTGTATTAATCTTCCTTAATTAAGCAAATTAGTCGGTTAATTAGTGATTTCGGCTTGGTTTAGTGTATGAACTTGGGTTATATTCAAAGATTTGTGACAAAATCTTGGTATTGATATCAAAGTTCTCATCTTTTTCCAAGTTGGTATAATTTCTCTACTTAATCTTGTCTTTAATTAAGCTTTCATTTCAATTCTTGTTATTTACTCATTGCTAATTAGAAAATGTTTACGGTTGTTAATTTCCTTATGAAATCCTTAGTTAATGTTGAATTTCCTTCGAATATGAGTGAGTAGAAATCTTGCTAGGGTTATGTGGGGGATTATGGGTTCTAGTATGAGTTGATGTGTTCTTGTTGGGGTTAATAGTTGATTATTGTCTTATCTCCATGCTATGCTTATAACATGTTTGATGAAATGCCTACTCTAGTTGCATGATTCTTTCGTTTGTTTCGAATACCATAAGATCGAAAGTCGTGGTTTTTCGTAGAACCGCTAGTTTGGCAAGCCGTATCTAGTGACGCGATAGCTAGTTAGAGTCGGTTTGAGGAGGAATTGTAAGAACGAAAGCCTCAATTCACCTTCCTAGATTAGATGACATTTCAACTATTAGACCCGACCCTTTCACTCGACTTTACTACCCGTATAAACCCACTCACCCTAGTCTTCCCTCTTATTTGATAAAAATCCAACCTTTATAGTCTTAGACTCCTTTTTGTTGTTTTTAATTGCTTTTAATTGTTGTTAATTAGTGTAGCCAACAAATCCAAACCCAAATTACTTTGTGACTTGCAAGAGACTCTAGCCAACTTTTAGATCACTTCTAGACACCAACCGTCTCTGAGATCGACACTCTTCTTACACAACTATTTTCACTACATCAAAATGGCGTCGTTGCCGGGGACGGTGTATGTTTAATTTGATTGTTTTTAGTTTGCTTTAGTTTTTTGCCTCTTGTCTTGAGAAACCTAGTTTCTCGAGGCATTCTCACCGTTTACATTTAGTTTTCTTGTATGCCCAGGCGAGCTCCCCCAAAGGATCAACCTCCAATCGATCCCGAGATCGAAAGGACCTTTAGGAGACTTCGCAAAGTCTTCAAAACCGCAAGTAGAAGTTCTTCCAATCCGATTACCACAACGGATGAGCTTTTACCTTCAATTGAAGAAAGGGAAATCCGGGAAAGTAACGAGATAGAAATTGAGCATCCAAGTGTAGAGAATTGGGAGGATATTGTGCCAATTGCGGAATTTGTGAATCCTTTTGGAATCCCACCAACCATCCCACAAATCATCCAACCACCCACTCTTCTAAGAATGCCTAAATTCTCATCTCACTCCATTCCCACGGAAGATACTCTTCCAAACACCACCCCCGTACCACAAAATCTCACCGGAAATTTCATTGCTAAAACCGCTTTTATCCAATTGGTGGAGAGAAACCAATTTGGAGGTATGCCAAGTGAAGACCCTCATCTACACATGGAGACTTTTTGTGATTATTGTGATGTCGTTTCTCAAACGGGAGTGACTCAAGATCAAATTCGATGGGTCTTGTTTCCTTTCTCTCTTATTGGAGCGGCAAAACGATGGTTGAAGAGTCTTGACAAGGTTGCTCTAGGTATTGACTCATGGAAGAAGCTAGCTCTAGCTTTTTATCAAAAGTTCTATCCACCGGAAAAGACAAATATGTTGAGAGCTAAGATAACCGGGTTCAAGCAAAGGGATGAAAAGTCACTCTATGAAGCTTGGGGCCGATTCAAGGAAATCATTCGTTCTTGCCCTCACCATGGTTTGAGTGAGTGGTTCTTGGTACAACAATTTTGGAATGGACTTTATGAAGATGCTAGAGGAATTTTGAACATGGGGTCAAATGGAAGGTTCACGGAAGTAGATGATGCTCAAACTTGGGCAAGAATAGAGGAGATGGCGGCCCATAACTCACAATTTAGTAGGCCAAGGCAAACTCCTAGGGGAAAGCATGAGGTGAGCTCCGTCACCCAAATGGGAGCCGATTTTGGAGCTCAACTTAGCTCTTATATGGAAGCAATGAACCTCAAAATGGACCAACAAACGGCTCTATTTCAACAAGCTCAAAGCTCATTAACTCAACCTCCTATGCAACAAGTGAATGCCATGGTGATGGCACCAAGCTTACCTCAAGGGGTTTGTGAATGTTGTGGAACATTTGGTCATGATCCTCAAGAATGTAGAGGATCCGTGGAGCAAGTGAATGCCTTTCAATCTTATAGGCAAGGAACCCCCTACTCCAACTTCTACAATGAGAACACAAAGAACCACCCAAATCTCTCATACAAAAGCCAAAATGTTCAAAACCCTCAACCACAACCATATGTTGCCCCACCCATGAGAAACAATCAACAAAACTTTCAAAGACAACAATACAATCAAAACCAACCTTCCTACAATCAACCACAATACAACCAAAATCAATACAACCCACCACCACAAAATCAACCTCCCATGCAACCACAAGTTGGGGATCCAAACTTGGACATTCACAAAGCAATTCTCCAATTGCAAAAAGATAACCAAGCCAAAGATATTATCATCAATAACATCCTTGCCCACAATAAAATGCTTGAAACTCAAGTGACCCAAATAGCCTCGGGGAGTTCCTCTAGGGGAAAGGGTCAATTACCTCCTCAAGGTAACCCACCTAGAAATGAAACTGCCAATGCCATACATTTGAGGTGTGGAAAGAGTTATGAGGGACCAAGAATGCCAATTGAAGATGATAATAGAGAGAGAGACAAAGTGAAAGATGGTGGACCAATTGAAATTGAGGTTGTTGAATTGGATGACAAGGAGGAAGAGTGCTCTTCAAGTGAGCAAGTTGTTGTTGAAAAGAATGATGATGTGATAACAACAAACAAGAAGGTTGAGGAGCCTATTGTGATAAGGCTACCTTTTCCTTCTAGACAAGCCAAAACAAAACTTGATAAGCAACTAGGCAAGTTCATGGAAATTGTCAAGAACTTAGAGGTCTCCATTCCTTTCACCGACCTCATCACTCAAATCCCCGCCTATGCAAAATATATGAAGGACATCCTTACAAGGAAGAAGTCATTGAGTGGAGTTGAAACCGTGGCATTCACCGGTGAATGTAGTGCATTTCTACAAAACCCAACCCCTCCAAAGTTGAAGGATCCGGGTAGTTTCTCCATCCCATGCACCATAGGCAACATAACCATTGACAAGGCCTTGTGTGATTTGGGAGCTAGTGTGAGTGTGATGCCATACTCCATATGTGAAAAACTTGGCATGAGGGAGCTTAAATGCACAAACATTACACTTCAAATGGCGGACCGATCTACAAAGCAACCTTTGGGTGTGTTGGAGGATGTCCCGGTTCGAATTGAGAAATTTTTCATCCCGGTGGACTTCATTTTTCTTGATATGGCGGAGGATTCTCAAATCCCCATTATTTTCGGGAGGCCATTCTTGCACACCGCCGGAGCGGTGATTGATGTGAAACACGGGAGGCTTACTCTTGAGGTGGGGGATGAGAAAATTACATTCAACTTGCAAAATGCCATGAAAGCTCCAAATCTTGGAGAAGCATGTTATTTCATTGACATCATTGATGCCTTCGTTGAAGAAGTTACACCTAGCTTCCTTATGAGGGACCCTTTGGAGGCTATATTGACTTTGGAGCCAAGGGATGTCATGGAGGAGCTACATGGGTTTGAGTTCGACTTGCTTGAAGCACCTTTGGAGGGAGAAGAGCTTGATGAACAACAACTCCTAAGACTCGAGTCTATCATCCAAACTTCTTGTGCGGTAGACATCGCGGTAGAGGTACAAGCTCCTTCTCTTAAACCCCTTCCTTCTAACTTAGTATATGCTTATCTTGATGAGTCGAAGTGAAAACCGGTAATTGTAAATGCTAGCCTTGATGATGATCAATTGAATGCATTGTTGTGTGTGTTGAGAAAACATGAGAAAGCTATAGGCTATTGCTTGGATGATTTGAAGGAGGTTAGCCCCGAATTGTGCATGCATAGAATTCATATGCAAGATGACCATGAGCCAAGAAGGCAACCCCAAAGAAGACTAAACCCCACCTTGCAAGAGGTTGTCAAAGGTGAAGTCATGAAGCTACTAGATGCCGGGATCATCTACCCAATCTCTTACTCCGATTGGGTTAGCCCCGTGCAAGTGGTGCCAAAGAAAGGTGGCACCACGGTAGTGAAGAATGATAAAGATGAACTAGTGCCCACTAGGTTAGTGACGGGATGGAGAATGTGCATAGACTATAGGAGGTTGAATGCCTCAACAAGAAAGGATCATTTCCCCCTTCCCTTCATTGACCAACTCTTAGAAAGACTTGCCTCAAACAAGTATTTTTGCTATTTAGATGGATATTCGGGATTCTTCCAAATCCCAATTGACCCGATTGACCAATCTAAGACCACATTCACATGCCCTTATGGCACTTTTGCCTATAGGAGAATGCCTTTCGGTCTTTGCAATGCCCCGGCTACATTCCAACGATGCATGATGAGTATTTTTTCCGATTACATTGAATCTATCATGGAAGTTTTTATGGATGATTTTAGTGTATATGGGAAAGATTTTGATTTGTGCTTGCATAATTTGTCCTTGGTGTTGCAAAAATGTGAAGAAGTTAGTCTTGTTTTGAATTGGGAGAAGTGCCACTTCATGGTTAATGAAGGGGTGGTTCTCGGTCATCTTATTTCGGAAAAGGGTATCCAAGTTGATAGAGCAAAGGTGGAAGTGATTGAGCAATTACCCCCACCTTCAAATCTCAAAGGGGTGAGAAGCTTCCTTGGTCATGCCGGCTTTTATCGCCGGTTCATCAAGGACTTCTCCAAAATTGCTAAACCACTTACACAACTTCTCCTCAAGGATACCCCTTTCCATTTTACTAATGAGTGTGTTGAGTCATTTGCTAGGATAAAGGAAGCTCTTATTTCGGCTCCGGTCATGCAATCCCCGGATTGGGAATTGCCATTTGAGGTGATGTGCGATGCAAGCGATTATGCCGTTGGCGCGGTTCTTGGCCAACGGAAGGATAAAGCCTTGCATGCCATTTATTATTCTAGCAAAACCCTTAATGAAGCACAAGTCAACTATGCAACAACGGAAAAAGAGTTTCTTGCCATTGTTTTTGCTCTTGATAAGTTCCGTTCATATTTGATTGGCTCCAAAGTCATTGTGTATACGGACCATGCCGCACTCAAATATTTACTTGCCAAGAAAGAAGCTAAGCCCCGCCTCATTAGATGGATCCTTCTCTTACAAGAATTTGATTTGGAGATAAGAGCTAAGAAGGGTGCGGAAAATGCGGTGGCGGACCACTTGTCCCGGCTATGCTATGATGGAAGTAAAGATGACATGCCTATCAATGATTCATTCCCGGATGATTTTCTCTTTGCAATTCATGAAACAATCCAAAATCAAGCACCTTGGTTTGCGGACTTTGCCAACTATATTGTGGGTGGTGTTCTTCCACCGGACATCAACCACAATCAAAAGAAGAGGTTTTTATTTGAAGCTAAGAGATACTTTTGGGATGATCCTTTGTTATTCAAGGAGTGCGGTGATGGGATGTATAGAAGATGTGTACCACAATGGGAGTATGAAGAAATCATGAAAGGATGCCACTCCTCTCCTTATGGAGGGCACCATGGGGCAAGCAAGACCGTTGCTAAAATACTTCAATCCGGGTTCTTTTGGCCCTCTATGTTCCATGATGTCAAGCACTTTGTCCAAAGTTGCGATGCTTGTCAACGCACCGGCAACATTTCTTGGAGGAATGAGATGCCCCAAAGGGGGATTCTTGAGGTGGAAGTGTTTGATGTGTGGGGAATAGACTATCAAGGCCCCTTTATTTCTTCAAGAGGGAATAGGTACATTCTTGTGGCCGTAGACTACGTGTCCAAATGGGTGGAGGCGGTGGCTTCCCCTACCAACGATGCCAAGGTTGTCATCAATTTCCTAAAGAAGATTATTTTTCCCCGTTTTGGAGTACCTAGAGCTCTAATAAGTGATGGAGGAAAGCACTTTCATGAAAAACGACTTGACTCACTACTTCTTAAATATGGTGTTCATCATCGTACCGATTTGGGGTATCATCCCCAAACAAGTGGGCAAGTCGAAATCTCCAACAAAGAAATCAAATATATCCTTGAAAAAGTGGTCTCAAAGCACCGTAAAGATTGGAGTTCAAAGCTCGACGACACATTATGGGCATATAGGACGGCATTCAAAACTCCTATTGGAATGTCCCCTTATAAGTTGGTGTATGGCAAGTCTTGCCATTTGCCCATAGAGCTCGAATACAAAGCATATTGGGCGATCAAAGAACTAAATCTTGATGCAAAATTGAGCGGTGACAAGAGATTACTCCAATTACAAGAGCTTGAGGAGTTCCGGCTCAAATCTTATGAAAATGCCCAATCTTACAAGGAGAAGACCAAACTCATTCATGACAAGAAGATCCTCAAAAGGGATCTCCAATGTGGAGACAAGGTTCTTCTATTCAACACAAGGTACAAGCTATTTCCCGGGAAGCTCAAATCCCGGTGGTCGGGACCATTCTTGATCAGCGAGGTAGGGAAATATGGGGACTTTGAGTTGGCAAGCAAAGATGGTCAAAGATTCAAAGTGAACGGGCAACGAATCAAGCTCTACAAGGAAGGTTCTCTTATAGGAGTAGTCGAGGCTTTGTACCTCAAGCCGACTACTCCTCATTAATTCTTGAACAAGAACGGGTTTTGTGAAGTCCCCCAAGAATCACAAATTTGTATATAATTCTAACTCATTTGACTAATGCTTGATAAATATTAGTTTGCATGGAAATTGATTAAATTGACGATAATGAGGTCGAATTTTTGTTTGGCTAATTGAATCATTAATTAAATCAATTTCCCGTTACTTAGTTAATTTTGTAAATTTTTAGTGCAATTTTTGTCAAAGAGAGTGTGAGGGAGGGATTTAATGTGTTTGTGATTGTTTTTGTAAGTTGAAATGAAAGAAACATAGCAGAATGCTAATGAAGAAGCGAGAAATCGAGCAAAGAGTGAAGATTTTGAAGCAAAAGGGTCGAAAAAGACGAGTCACGCTCGTGAGATTAGGTTTCACGCCCGTGAAAGTTCAAGCTAAGCAAAGGAATCACGAGAATCAAGTTTCACGACCGTGAAACCCATCTCACGGTCGTGAAAGATGTTTCACGGTCGTGAAGTGAATCTCACGGTCGTGAAACTGTGAAAAACAATGCAGTAGCACTTCAACAACAAGTCACGGTTGTGACTTAAATCTCACGGTCGTGAAATGAGGTTTCACGGTCGTGACTTCAATTTCATGCCCGTGAGACTGTGTGAACCGTGAACCCTTATCTTTTCTTATCTTCTTTCTTTTCATTCCCTCATCTTCTTCACTCCAAACACAAACACACACATTATAACCTTATCTCACTAAAAACACTCCAAACTCCCTCAAATCTTCACCAAACTCCCTCAAATCTCCCACAAATTGTCACAAAAAGTCACCTTCTTCAATTAAAAACACATTGAGAACCATTTTTTTGCCTTACAAACACCAAAAAACCCAGAAAAATCGATTTTCAACCCTAGGTTTTGAAAAATCCGAAATTTGAGATCTATTTTTTGGGTTAGTTTTTTGCTTTCTACTCCAATAGAAAGTTGTTTTGGGGCTAATTGAAGGTTTTTCTAGCGTTTTCAATCGTTTTAGAAGCTCCCTTTTAGCAATTTGTTTTTTGGGAAAAAGCTTGCTTTAAGATAACAATGGCAGGACAAGGAAAGGGGAAAGCGGCGGCGGCAAGAGCTACAAAGAGGAGGAGAGGCAGCGGATCCAACAACCCGGACGCAAACGAAGATTTGGAGATTGAGCAACTTCCGGGTTTTCCGGAAGTCGTCTTTGAGACGGATGCTCAAAGACAAGCCTTCGCAGCTATTCAAGGGTTGGAGATGGAGCCCACTGTTTTTCTGTGCCACGATACGTCGTCTGGGCCTGACGGAAGATATGCGGAATTTTTTCGCGGTCTCAGGTATGGCTACTTTATTCTCGATGCATGAGCTCTCCTACCGGAGTCTCACGCTAGAATTTTTAAGTAGTTTGAACAGTTTGGTAAATGCTGAGAATGTACCGTGTTTTAGTTTTCGTCTTGCTAATACTTCGCATGTTGTCCCTATGGTTGAATTTGATGCTATCCTGGGGTTAGATTTCCCTTCTATAAGGGATACTGTAGAGCCAAAGGGCTATGATTTGAGCCCGCTTTGGATGGCCTTAACCGGGAGGGTTTTGACCGATTTCCGTAGGAATTCGGCCCCCCTAATTCACCACCCTGTGCCCCGTTTTTGGCACAGGTTAGTGTCTGGCACATTCCTAGGTCGGCAGGAGCCGAACAACCTCACCCAGCTTGACTTGACCGTTTTAGAGTCGCACTTGAATGTCCAAGGGTTTAGGGATACCTTCACCTTCCCCATAATGAATGAAATTTATAGGAGGTGGAGGAAGTTGGGTAGGACCACCGTAGCACGTAGACAGACGGTGGTCATGGGGGGTTTGGTTACATTTTTGGCTAAACACTTTGACCCTGATTTTAACAGTGACGGGACGTACGTGGCTTTGACCGGGGGGACACTTCTGGACGAGACTTCCCTAATCCACTCGAATTGGATTAGGCTTGACCGGGATAGGAGTTTTCTTTGGGTGATCAAGGGTGGAACCCCTTTTTACCTACCCTGTCATAGACTCCCACCTTTTTCACCTATGGATAACACTATGGAGAGGCGACCTAGCTACCTGCTGCCAGTAACGATGGCAGGTGGTAGAGCCGCTTCTAGTGGTGCTAGGGAGGAGGGAGAGTCTTCCCAGCCTCGACCCCGACCCACATCTAGACCGAGTCAAAGTGCACCCCAGGTAACACTGCCTGTTCCCCCTTTCCCCCTGCCACATTTGCAGTTTCCCTACCCCCCACCCAGTTATGTGAACATTCCCCCCTACCCCTTTGACTACCAGGGGTATGTTCACCCCGACCCTACCATCTCCCCCCAGGGCGACTACCTGACCGGTCTAATGCAGAACATGCATTTGAACATGCATGAAGACCGGGTTAATAACTATTTTGCCTCCTACCCGAACTATTTTTTGCTGGCCAACCAAGGGTACATTGACCCTAACGGTTTTATGCCAAGCTGGGCTCAACCCGATTTGTTGTTTCCCAACCATGGAAACCGGGGAGGGGGAGGGGGCATGGAGACCTGGGGCGACCAAGGGAACCGGGAAGAGGGTGGTGGTAGTGGGAACCGGGATGATGAGGATGAGGATGTGATGGAGACCTTTTGAGAAGATTTTTGTTTTTGTTTGATAATTGGAAGAGTCGGAGTGGTGTCTAGGTGGCTTGTTTTGCATCTACCCCCTCCCCTCTAGTGTGTGTCTCCTCCTCTCCTCTCATTGATTGTTATGATTTGTTTCTCTAACTTGTAATTTTTGTGTTGTGTTGGTTGGCCTCGACAACATTGGAGGCGGGTGTCCATCCCATCGGACACCAATATTTTGCTCCTACTTGAAAAATCCAAATTGACAAACTACCATGCATTTAGCTATTCTCATGCATCACGTAGTTAGGTGTCATTTTTAGACTTTCCCGTGGTTGGTACCCCTATGAGGGGCTTGCATTTATGCACCTTACCACCACAACGAGACTCTAGATTAGCATATAGTTTAGTTTGCATTTACTTAGATCATGCACTTGTATTATATCATTTTGCATTTAGTTTTAGGATTATTATTTAGTTCATGCATTTCATATAGATTAGTTCATCTGCATAACTAACCGTCTTGTATATATTGTTCATATTGTGAATATTCATCAAAAAAATCAAAAATCCCAAAAAACAAGTTTTTATTTTTTTAAAATATATAAAAATCCAAAAACATGTTCTTTTCCTTTTAGAAAATATTCAAAAACCCAAAAACATGTATTTTTTTTTTACTTTCAATAATCCTATTTCATACTTTGAGGACAATGTTTGTTCCAATGTGGGGGATTGGAAACTATTTTCATAGTTTTTATTTTCATTTTTTTTGAAAAAAAAAAATCCAAAAACATGTTTTATTTTGCATTTAAATCATTCAAAAATCCAAAAAAATTGAAAAATTTGAAAAATCCTAAAAATTAGCTTGTTTATATCTTACTTTGTATATATATTTGCATTACTTTTTCTTCTAACCTCCATACATAGGTCCGCTACACATCGCTTAAGAGACTTATAGAAGGGATTAAGAAGACCGCCATGGTATGATCGTTCTTATTCCTTCCCCTTCTTTCTTTCTTTACTTCTTATCACATGAGGAGTTTGGAGGAATGGTTGATGATTGCGATGTTGATTTTGATGAATTGGCGGTTGTGTGACTTATGTGCTGTTAGGGGGTTTCATTAGATTAATTGTCACGTAGTTCACTAGAGCATTTGCATTAGTTTGTATATATGTTGCTAAATTCTAGATCATGGCATATAGTTGCATTTAGGAAAACTTTTTGGAATGCCTAATTTGGAAATTGAACAAGCTTAATAGACCCTTGTAGATACTCTTTTTGCTTAGCACTTTGCCTATTAAAATAGATATTGAAACACCTTCTAATGTGTATTTTTAGTATAATTTTCGCACCGTTTCCTAGAGCCTAGTCAAGGGCTTGCATTTACCATCTTGACCATCCCCATGGTGTGAAAATTCCTTGGTGAACGCTTTCCTAGGTGACTCTCGAGGCCATGTAATTGTCCAATCATCACATTTCGCTACATTTGACAAAAAGAAAATTTTTTCTATCACAAGTCCAAAAATTGAGTTAAAAAACAATTGAAAAGAAAAGCTTGAAATTTTGCATTTTTTTGCCTTAGTCCTAGCTTAGGGAGTGCATATGGAGACTTCTAGGCTCTTCTAGAGTACCCTCAATACATATGGGGTCGCTCTCGATGTCGCTACGGCGAGGATTTGCCTATTGTTGGTCTCCGCCGCACACCTTTCGCTAGGCTACCTTGCTCTCAAAAGGCACCCAAATCAAGCACCAAAAAAATCAAAAACAAAAAGAAACAAAAAAGAAAAAGAAACAAAATAAGAACTCAAACATCTCGTTTCCTTACCTTTTTTATGATTACTCCTACGTTGCATGGCTAAGAGAGGACGACCCTTCCTTTCACTTAGGTGAGAGGCGGAATTCCGATCCTACAGTGTCTTCTAACACCATGGGGCCCTCACTTTCCATCCTGCCTTTATCACCCTTGACAAAGTTTTCTAGTGAACGTGAACGAATATCCTAATTTAACACAATAAAGAGGTGATTTATTTCTATCTTTCTGGGCCTAGTTCTTTGTAAAATTAGTAATTACATAGGAATTTGCATGCTTGAAATTTTTCCATCTTAGATGAATCCCGGCGCATGGATGAGGCATGTTGCCATTTGCTTTTGTAGATGCATTCTCATTTGTTTTGTGTGCTTTATTGCCTAGAATGCATCGAAGTTTTGGCAAGACCCCACTTGCCTTGCAAGAAGGTGTCCTACCTCATGGATACCTTGTTGTGAGTTGAAGGGACGGAGCAAGGCCCGTTAATTGCCTTGTATCGGTTAGGGTTAGCGTAGTTAATTAAGGGTCTTAACTATTGTTCATCCTTACTCGGGACGATTAAGGGTTTGGTTTGGCGAGATTTGATATAGTGTCATTTCACCCCACATTTTCACCCCTTTTCATCTCGTTTTGTTTGCCTTTAACGGTCCCTAGGAGCGTTTCTACGTGTTTTACCTTCTTCTAGCATATTTCTTGCTTTTATCGTGTTTTTGTAGGTAAACCGTCAATAGAGGCGCTTTCTACCTACTTTTGATCAACAAAGAAGAAGGTGAATCATTCGGAGGACCCACGGCATACCTTGGGGGCTCCACATACCCTTGGGGGCCCTACTCGACGCGCCAAAGCCCTCCCGAGTCAAGGCAAGCGAAACCGAGAAGGAAACAACAAAGTCAAGCGAAGGAAGAAGGGGAATGAGCATCTCACGGTCGTGAAATGCACCTCACGGTCGTGAGATGCTTTACCAAAAAGAAGGATTTTCGTGGATTTGGTCTCACGACCGTGAAACTCATTTCACGGTCGTGAAACCTCAGTCACGGTCGTGAAATGCACTTCACGGTCGTGACTTGTCCGTGAAACATGACCTTGCTCTGCCAATTCCTTCACGACCGTGACTTGGAGTTTCACGGTCGTGAGACGTGTTTCACGACCGTGAAACCCATTTCACGGTCGTGACTTGGCCAGTCCATGAAGCTTCTCGAGGCCCATCTTTCCTTCATTTTGTAAACCTATATATAGACCCTCTCATGTAATTAAAGGGCACGAAACCCTAGATCTGAAACTTTCATATAATTAGTATTTAATCTTGTATTAATCTTCCTTAATTAAGCAAATTAGTCGGTTAATTAGTGATTTCGACTTGGTTTAGTGTATGAACTTGGGTTATATTCAAAGATTTGTGACAAAATCTTGGTATTGATATCAAAGTTCTCATCTTTTTCCAAGTTGGTATAATTCCTCTACTTAATCTTGTCTTTAATTAAGCTTTCATTTCAATTCTTGTTATTTACTCATTGCTAATTAGAAAATGTTTACGGTTGTTAATTTCCTTATGAAATCCTTAGTTAATGTTGAATTTCCTTCGAATATGAGTGAGTAGAAATCTTGCTAGGGTTATGTGGGGGATTATGGGTTCTAGTATGAGTTGATGTGTTCTTGTTGGGGTTAATAGTTGATTATTGTCTTATCTCCATGCTATGCTTATAACATGTTTGATGAAATGCCTACTCTAGTTGCATGATTCTTTCGTTTGTTTCGAATACCATAAGATCGAAAGTCGTGGTTTTTCGTAGAACCGCTAGTTTGGCAAGCCGTATCTAGTGACGCGATAGCTAGTTAGAGTCGGTTTGAGGAGGAATTGTAAGAACGAAAGCCTCAATTCACCTTCCTAGATTAGATGACATTTCAACTATTAGACCCGACCCTTTCACTCGACTTTACTACCCGTATGAACTCACTCACCCTAGTCTTCCCTCTTATTTGATAAAAATCCAACCTTTATAGTCTTAGACTCCTTTTTGTTGTTTTTAATTGCTTTTAATTGTTGTTAATTAGTGTAGCCAACAAATCCAAACCCAAATTACTTTGTGACTTGCAAGAGACTCTAGCCAACTTTTAGATCACTTCTAGACACCAACCGTTCCTGAGATCGACACTCTTCTTACACAACTATTTTCAATTATGTTATTTTATTTATTGATATTCATGGTGTATATATGAAATTTACCAGTTATGTATATTATTGGACCTAAAAGTCCATATATGTGGATAACAAAATTTGAAATAGAAAAAATTATAGAATTATAGAATTTTTAATATGAAATTCCAAACAATCTATTTTATAAAGATGAGCAGATTTGTCCATATTATGACTTTGGCCAGAAGTTCAAAGTTTTAAAAGACCTACTTTGGCCTGAAGTTCAAAGTTTCAAAGGTGTATAATAATTTAACATCGTATCATCAGTAAAAATATATTCATATTATATAAGTATAAGTGGTTAGAAGTCCACATGTAAATGCTTGTGACCAGTAGTTCACAGCTGCGATTTTTGAACCGCATTTTGAGTTTCAAATGAATAAAGCGGTCTTTAATAAAGGGAAAATTATTTCGGAATTGATTCTCGTTCACCTGAAGTTGAACAGTATAATTAAATCTAAAATTTCATCCATTCCTTGAAGTGAATGTGACATCTCATTAAGACCCTGCCTAGCAGAAATTTAGAACAAGGCATAATATTAAGCCTAATATTTCGGCCTGAATTGAGCCTAATAATGTGGCATTTGGTGAGGCAATTGACGAGGCCTTTATTGAACCGAATTCGATTAGTGAAGGAAAATATTTCATGAAATGTCAATGCAAGTTACACTCATATCTCTATATGGGTAAAAAAAAATGATGATATACGAGTTGATTGATATTTTTATTATATGGGCCGAATTTCATATTATTTAAAGATTTTGAAACTATGACTAGAAGTCCATAGTGTCTACATATACTGAATTATGACCGTAAGTTCATAATATTTAAAGATACTGAAACTATGACCAGAAGTTCATAGTGTTTACATATAATAAATTATGGCCTGAAGTTCATAATGTTTATAGATATTGAAACTGTGACCTAAAGTTCACAATGTTTATAAATTCTCACACTTCATATAGTGAGTATTATTTGAGTATCATAATTAAGAATAAACTCAATGTTATTTATACATGAATATTTGCAAAATATGGGATACTCTTAAGAGTTAAGAATCGTATCACATCGAATCAACATTATCATTCTCTGAAGCGAATGAGATATCATTGCTTGAGTATGAAATATATTTATCATTCATACAAATAATGTAGTCATGTAGACACATTATCGTGTAAGTGCTTAAAACACTATGTGTAATAGTATCTCGTATACAAGTGACATGTGATCAATTATTTAATATTATGAAAAGAATGATCACTATGATTCGTTGATTTCACCACCTCCTCTGACGAGACTGATACATTATTAATTGAGTTTAGCTGAGATTATTTTAAGAATCGGTTAAGTTTTGTATTCCTAAAAGGAATTCTGATGTATGATTTGTGTTTCTACTACAAGAAAGAGCAATGTATTATATTCCCTGAAGGAATATTGCGATATATTTTTAGTCTTGCCAATATAAATAAGACATCAGTTAATGTCTTATGTCACATCTATTTTATCTGGCTAGATACAACAAACTTAATTTGAAGTCGTATGTTTAAATGTTGCTAACTGGAAGTTTAACACTGTGATTATAGTCAACTATAAATTTGACACGTGATATGACATTGCTAACCAGAAGTTTAGCAAGATGAATAGTCAACTAGAAATTCAAGTGGCGTGTGATATATTAATTATTCGAAAATTATTTATACACAGCCAAGTGCTTATAAAATAGCGTCATAAATTGTGGACGTCAAAATAAATAAAAAGTTGACATTAAATTGTTAAGATGTGATTATTAAGGCCATCTGAGTTCTTATTATACCCGTTTTGATAAACCTGAAGTTTATCCTAGAGAAAAGATAAGTGCTGAAACTCTCTCGTGTAGAAATCTCATTAAAGGCAAGACACTACAGTGAGATTGAGTATATTTGATATTGGAGATATAAACATTACTCAGAAGTTTAATAAAGAACCGAAATGTTTGTGTATGGATTGACACTCTATTGAATGACTTGTAGCCACTTAATGATTTTTCTGAGTAGTTCTTGTGATCAGAAATCACACTTTGATTATTATATAAAATCGTTGATCTTCTAAATTGGGCATTGTGATTCAGCACATTAAAATTCAACTGCATTATATGTTACTTCCCGAATTATTTTGTTATTATACAAAAATGTCCATATAAATTCTCATCGGTGATGTGAGAAATTGAGATCTAAGGTGGATATAATAATTTATTGCCCATTAAATCTATCTGTTATTGATAGTTTTTACCACCTTAGGGGGAGAATGATAAGGAAAAGCTGGTAAAAACAGACAAGTAAGTTACCCCCAACTGAACCTGAAGTTCAGCGGTTTGTTTTCAATATGAAATACATCAAATAGAGGTTCATAAAATTAAAAATGATGGCATTCATTTAGTTATGAAGATGTGTTACGATACCAGCTTGATCACCTTGTCTAAATGTGACATTACATTGGGATCTATGATTTAATTATAGACAGATTAGCCTTATTTGTGCTATAGTGTGCTATAAATTAGTCATAGATATTATATGTAATGGAAATTGAAATTCTTGTCAAATTGAACAATAGCCACACATGAAATGTAGTGTGGAAGTCATATCGGTTAACATATTTCAAGTAATAAGAAAATGACAAGTATGAGCAGTTGGTACTTCTATGGAGTAAAGAAATTTGTATGTCCCTGAAGTGACATAAATATCTGAATGATAATAGATGGCCGATATAGAGAATAAATGGTACCCTATATATTCAGATATCACCTATCAGTACTGAAAATATCTAAGAGATGTTGAATTATATCGATATGGTTATGGAACCGATATGCATTTGCGCGCGAAGTTTAATGGCTAGAAAATGGGGATATTATATGCAAGTCCTAATTTTGATTGTCGACATATAATCTTTGATTATAAATGAGCTCATGGACCTGAAGTCCATATATTGACCTGAAGTCAATTGAAATTATGAATATTGTGAAAGAATACTGTACAGTTTGCATTATCGAGTATTTATCATGTGCATATAGACATAAGTTCATCATTGCATCTTAGTTTTAATATATACATTATTATTATTGCATTATTGTTAGACTAAGTTGTTTAAAATTAGTTACATATCATTTGCATGCACATGATTAATTATATTGTTCTACTTTGATAAATGTTTAGAAGGAGAAGTATATTTTACTCCTACGAGGATAACTCCCTGAAGGAGCCTCTTATGAATGATTATCAATTGAGTTTTGAACTCATGATAAAATATATGAACCTCGCTCTACAATACGATTGAACGATATCGTGATTAGTTCCAAAGTGGAACATCAAAACTCCTTTAGAGTTTATTTGATGTCTCAACCTGAAGTTTGAGCATATGAGAATTGAGATCTGAATTGAATTAGTTTTTTGTTAAACACTGGAAATGAGTTTATGGTCCAGAAGTATCATAACGATTGAGAAATAATGTAGTCAAAGTTTGCAATAAGGATGTCAATCCAATGGTTTAGCAAAGAAAATTACTGAAGGTATTTAGTGGATTATTATTATCCAACATTTTGGTTGCTTCTCCAGTAGAGATCCAATATATGGATGATTGTTACACTCTTTTTCCCTTCGACTAGGTTTTTTATCCAAACGGGTTTTTCCTATCAAGGTTTTTAACGAGGTAGCACTACAAGCGCATTATTGATACGCTATATTAATGATTGTTAAGATGACAATTGTTTTAGACATAATATTATGTCATGTTATGAGAAGAATTGAACTTATTTTCTCTCACTATTTGGTGTATTACCTGAAATGAAGATCAAGAGTCATCATGAATGACTACATCCGAATTGTGAGTTCTAAAGACATATGAAGATTGATTTTGTTAAGGAATTCTACTAACTGAAGATATCAAGTTTATCAACTACTGATAAGGCTAAAGTCGCGTCAGCTTAATCAAAGTAAAACCTAATTCACTACTAACTAATAGTCAGCGGTAAGCAAGGTATCGAATCCACAGGGAGGCGGTAGTATTCTAATCTGTTAAACTAGATTTGTCTCTTAAGTACCAATTTCTGGGTTTTGATTGTGGTTTCTAAACTAATAGCAATTAATAACAACAACTAAAGTAAACATTAACAACTAATAACAATAATAATAACAACTAATAATAAGCAATAACTAACTATAAGCAATAACAAACTAATAAGGTTGAAAACAATGAGATTAAAAGTCTAGGGTCTCAGGTTCACTAGGATTATTGTTCAGGGGTAGGGATGAAGTCAATTATCAAGCAATAAAGTTATCTAAGGTCACAAGATCGGTCGATTCAATTATGCCCTTTAGATCTACAATTTAACATGCGATCGCTATCATTAAACGAGTTCTATTCAATTATCGTAGCTTATCTTAGTCTTAACCCGGTCGGTGTCAATCCTAATTCGCGAGACTAGTTAATTAATCATGGCCAGTAATCAAACAACTAGAATTAAAACGATAATTAAACGATAACCATGCAATTGCAATTCAATTAATTAATCTACCCCTTCTAACAATCCTAGATCCCCTTTCAACCCTTGAAAGGAATTTAGCTACTCATAACGATATAAATAACAACAATAATAATTAAAGTAAACATGATTAACAATAATGAAAGGAATAGGAAAGAACAATTAAGAACAAGAAGGTAATTAAATTGAATAACAAAGAAAGATTGAAGAATACCGAATACAAGTTGAACTAAAGACAATCGTCTTTGATGAATAAAATCCGGAGGCAAAGTAAACTAATTTAGGTTTTCTAATTTAAAGCAATAAAGCATTGAAAAGTATAAGGAAGCATGAAAGACGAGCTTTCCTTTTATAATACAAAAATCTAATTAATTAGGTTAAAGTTTAGGAAAATATGAAAAAGTCGTCGAAATATTAAGTTGCTCGATCGAGCAAGGGTATGTTGCTAGATCGAGCAACCTTCAGCCCGACTCGATCGAGCATCGATCGAGCAAGGTACTATGCTCGATTTAGCATCCCTTTTTTTCGCTCGTTTCTTCGATTTTCTTCATTTCTTCTCTTTCGTTCTCGATTCCCGTGCCTAACCTTCCACGATCCGACTCCGCCATGCTTCATATCTACTCAAAAAGCTTCAAATGCATCCAATCTGCATTAAAACATAATAGAACGGCAGAATCGATATTTTAGCTAAAATAGCATAGAAATAAGAAAGGAAAGACGGTAAATCGAGTTATTTGTGACTAGGGGAGGCATAAAATATGTATATAAATAGTTATCATCAACTACAATGGATTCTCTTCAACGATCGAGAAGTTACGTCAAAGCATGATTCATTTGAAGTTATATACAATCATGTTATCATCGGGGGGAGTAGCACGCGTTGTACTCTTTTTCCTTATCTATGGTTTTGTCCCACTGGGTTTTCCATGGAAAAGTTTTAACGAGGCAGCTTGTTATGCGTGTTTGGAGATGATTGTACTCTTTTCCTTTCTAGTGTTTTTCCCATAGGGTTTTTCTAGTAAGGTTTTTAACGAGGCATGTTCTTCAATAATGGACATCCAAGGGGGAGTGTTATGAAATATTATTATGTAATATTATATGGATGTCCATATCTTATAGGATACTAGAATATATTATCTTATGGAAATTCTACCAATATTGTATCTGTATATATAGGCATATAGCCCTTATAATGGAATAATAACAGAGTTCTGTCTCCTTTACTTTCTCTCTACTTTCTCTCTAGAATTATCTCTCCCTTTGTTTCACAACAAAAAACAATTATCCGTCTTAAGGTTTAGAGTGCACCCGGTTATTCCAGATATTATTGTTAAAAATCAAAATTAACCGGCCATAAATCTAGGCTAGAGTTTAGAAAATGATAAAAAAAATATAATGTAGTTTAGTGTAGTACTCGGCCAAGTGGATCGGTCTTTTAATATTCGTCGGTTCATTTAATTGTGATTATATTGAGAGTTACTCCCTCCACTCCAAACCAAAAGTTACACTTACCTTATTTGAACCATCTAAACCAAACTACCCATTCCTTTTCGGGTAACAAATAAGTCCAACTACTCCTCATTTACCCTATATATTTACACAATATGTCATTTTCCCATCCACCCAACTAACATTAAATACTCAAGTGGTCTTACTTCCATTCCAATACTATCCTTCCCTTTTCTATGTTTTCTTAAAACTTGTGCTCCATCCCATGTAACCTTTGATTTGGATGGGAGGGAGTATTATGTACTCCCACCTATTCAATTCAATGTACCCGTCGGCACGGACACAAGTTTTAAAAAAAGTGTCTCACAAATGGTAAAAGGTCATTAATTGCCCTTGAATTTAAATGTTGAAAAATAGTCTATTTGATGGCATAATATGTAATTAAATGAGTGTTGTAAAGATAAAATGGTCTAAATGTTACCCAAAAAAATGGGTAATGGAAAGTGAGTACATTGGATTGGATAAGAGGGAGTATATATTATGCTAAATTTTTACTAAGTAGTTTACAAACTCTAAAACTTTTCTAAACTTCCTCTCATAGGTTCTTTCATCTTTGCACTCGATTTTATTCTTTCATTGTAAGTTATTTATATCTTTTTATCATTAATCATCTTGTACAGTCTTATATTGTAAAGTACGAGTCGTGCATCATCATTATTAATTAGGGCTTGCCTAGAATCCATGTAATCATTCAGGAGTAAATTTTATTTGGGAGATAATTAATAGAGAAGTTAATTGCTGGGGTAATGAGTTCCTTGACGATAGGTTTGGCATTTGAGGGTAATGATTATTATGGTGATCTTTTATCCTAGTAATCATTACCCATGTGGAGGATGGGTAATGTATTACTCTCCTATAAGAGTAATAGTTTCTCGAGGTAAACAATTACCCTTATACCAAACCTAGAAAAAATAGCATATTCATTAATAATTACTCCCATATTCATTCCCTCTCTATTAGATTATTTCAGCAATTTTCCAGATTCGTTGGGTCGTATTGTTCAATTGTTTCGCTGTTATAAGTACTTTATTTTCGAAAAGTATATAAAGAGACTATAGTTTATTCCAAACCTAGTTTTAAATTTCGTAGCCAATTTCCTTATAGTTTGTCCTATGTGATTTATTTATAAACATTTATCCTAAATAACGTGAATTTGTTAATGTCATGAGAAAAGTTTCTAAAAGCTAATGTATATGTGAAATCTATTCTAGATTCTTTTCGCACATTATCTTTGAGGAGTGTAGACATGGATGTCAATGGGGCGGGGTGGGTGCGGAGGATGGGTAACCCGCACCCGCATCCGCGAACTATAAAGCATACCCACATCCGCCCCACGACCCGTGCGGGTTGAACTTTTCAAACCCGCACCCGCTCCGCGGGGACCCGCTAACCCGCCAAATTACTTTTCTCCTCGTGAAACATTTTTTTAAAAAACAAATCATGAATTTAAACATATTAAGTCTCGTACGACTTATACAAATAGTATCCGCAAAGTGGTATGAAATAATTTCACATTCAATTATCTAGTACGTAAGCTACCAAACAAGTCTATTTTATTAGTTTAGCCTTTATCTTTTTAAAATTATCATTTTTTGTAAAATTTTACTTAGCTAGATGTATACTGTAGGTGAGCCGGAGATCACTAAGGCGGGTATAAGCGGGGCGGGGCCATGCGAGGCGGGTGGTGTGGGGCGGAGTGGGTACGAGGCGGGTCTCACGTAATACCCGCGCCCGCCCCACGACCCGCGCGAATGTCAATTTTGATACCCGCCCCCGCCCCACCACCCGTCAATTCAATACCCGCACCCGCCCCACTTGGGGCGGGTGCGGGACAAGACCCGCCAAGACCCGCCCCACTGACATCCCTAAGTGTAGATGTTGATAGACGTTGAAATTTCTCACAAATAATGTTTTAAACATGTTTTATGCGATGAGTTTTGTCATCTGTGATAAATCTATCTTTTGAGTCATGGAAATAAGTCTTCTAAAAAGAGTTGTAGATAAGAGTCTTAGGGTTCTAAAACAGTTCACTTTGCATCGATTGAATATTTCTGGAATTATTTATGCATTTTACAGACATGCTGGTAATTTAGTGCGGTGACGGTGGTGTGACGAGGGTAGTGCGTTGGTGAAGAGAGTACGGCTGGAATAAGGTGATGCATTTGGGAAGGAGCTAGTCGGGTTGCTTAGACAGGTTCGATGGCGGATTGTCAACTGGGGCACGGCTGGAATAGGATGGTGTAAATGGCAAAAAAGGTGGTTGGTATGTTTGTCGGGTGGGACAGGGTTGATGGTGGTCGGAGTTGGTGAACGGAGATGGGAGAGAGAAGTTCGGGAGAGGGGAGTGTGGGGCAGGAGGGGAGGCTGAGGATGGCCGACGTTAGGTCGGCCGGAGGTAGGCTGAGGTTGGCCGACGTTAGGTTGGACGGAGTGAGGTTTGTCGGCGACTAATCCTTCGTGGTGGCTGGAGGTGTTAAACGCAAGTTGTGATGGTAAATGAGGGAATGGAGGAAAATATTGATTGGGTGAGACTTGAGAGAGAATGAAAAAATGATTATGAAAATGTTGTAAAAATTGTATGGGAGAGTAAAATGACACGGATAGAACATGTCTTCAACTTTTGCTTATATCCCTATAAACAACTACTTACAATCTACTAATTATAACCCATTTGCTTATATCCAGCCCACATTTTAACACAAAATGATACTATACGACCTGTCTTCAACTTGTGAAGTAGTTGAAGAATGAAGACAAATACTATATGTATTCAACGAGAATCTCTCCTTAATATAAAAACTAAGTTCTTTTAAGCTTTTCTATTGGTTCCTGATTTTATGGGAGTGAAAAAACTTTTAATTCAATCCCCCACCCCACGTTCTATTTAAAGAATTAATTACCTATCTCTATTGCTTTCATCATTTTTTACTCTCTCTCAAGCATATTAATTTTTCTCTCCAGCTTTCATAAATTAAATTAGATTAACTAGATACGTTTCATTCAAATACCAAATTTAATACAAACCATACATTATAAGTCTGCTTTGCATAAATATTATGTATACAAAATCAACAAACAAAAATTATAAATTACAAATTCCGATTAAGCACATTCCAAAATAACATAATCAATAAAAAATTCTAATGACTCACCATCCTCAATATACACCATAAACATATACATATACAAATCACAAATTTCTAATATGAAAATCCAAAAATTACAAACAATGAATAAAATTAAAACTGCAATTACAAGTTACATCTCCGAACTATTCACAAATTACAGTAGTATTTAGTCATGTTAAAAATAAATATCATAACTCACATTTATCTCTACAATAAAAAAATTGCATAGTTGTTAATATTAGTCAGTTTTAGTATAAAAATCATTAAATCAGTCAATTTTCGATTAAAAATCATTAAAATTAAATAAATCTTCATCCAAATTAAAATGCATGTATTTTTTTTTTTTTTAAAAGTCACTAGAGAGTAGCCAATATTAAAACTCGAAAATACCTTACAAATTCCTACTATGTATTAAACTCAACAAATTATTATAAACTTACATCGACCACATGCATGTACTTACCTAATTGATGAGTAGGTCAAACATTTAAGATCATCACATCGGAATCATCACAAGTATTTTAATAAATAAGAGTACTTTATCAAATATGAAAATACTTAAGACTTCATAGTAATAATTTTTCATTTTTTTACTTGATGAATATATTTCGGATATAAGTATGATGATCATATAATAATCATATTGAATATTGAATGTATACGATTAATTTGTTGAGAGAGTGAATGATGCAAAAAAAATGTTTTTTCAATGAAAAAAAGGGGTAACAGAAATAAATGGGTAGCATGAGGGATTGAGGGTGGCGGTGAGGTGAAGAGGAAGTTAGGAACATAGGGTTATGTTGGACAAATAATTACAATTACTTAAGTTGGATTGAAATAAGTATGCATGGCGCTAGGCGTATCAAATATTTAAGTTACAGGTAAGCCTTATTAAAGACGGTATTATTTGTTTAACATGGTTGATAATAATGAAAAATAATTTGTTATTTTCTAGGAAACAAATATGGTCATTTGATATGTATTTTCACGTCGTAAATAATAATTTGTGTTTAAGTTGGGTTGTGACCAGTTATTTTGGGCTTAGTGATTATCTTTGGATTGTTTTAAAGTTAGTCACTATTTTAAGATAGCTAATACCTCATTTGTCTCGGACTCTCAGTTATTTTTTTTACTTTTGATTAAGCAAATGATCAACGAAAGAGGAGGGAACTATTTATAGATTTTATTATTGTGTGACAAATGTATAATAGGTTATGTTGATGAACAAATTACCTTTCAAAATATTGCTCATATGGAAATGTAAACAAATGCATGACACAACCAAAAATGAAAAAAGATAAATAAATAATTGAGATGGAGTAAGTATTTCGCATGAACGTGTGCTAGCAAGTTGATATTTGCTCTTATAAAATTATCGTAAAGAGTTTTAACAAATTGATCTAACACAGTCTTATGGAGTAATTACCCTCTAACTCGTATTCTACGCATTTTGATACAACAAAAGGTAATTTACCATATTTTATACTTTTGTTATTTAATGCCAACAAAGTTGAAATTAAAATAATAATTTAATTTGTACGAGTAATTTTTATGAATTAAGTCTACTTTTCATAAATTTTATTTGTTTAATGACATTGTTTAGAAGTTTAAATTTTAGTAAATATTGAACTTTTAAATCAATATACATCAATCAAATGTTTTTAATAAGTTTACGTATCAAATTCGTGCAAATTTTGCACGGGTTTAAAACTAGTTTGTGAAATAAAAGCGGTACTTCCGAGTTATGAGTTTTGAGCGCCAAAGTAGAAGAGCAGTGAGCAGTAGGGATGGCAACGGGTCGGGTTTGGGTCGGGTCCAGCTAGACCCGGACCCGGACCCGGAATGTTAACCTTGGACCCATACCCGACCCAAACCCGCACGGGTCGAAAATTAGTAGACCCATACCCAGACCCAATGGGTATGGGTCGGGTCCGAGTCTACCCGCGGGTCCGACTTTCTGCAACTTTAATTCTCCAGTAGATGCATAGTACATAAAATTGGGGAAAAAAACACATGAATATGACTAAGAGCTTAATTCCACTATATTGTACTTGTTATTATCATTGACAAGTAGATTGCCCCCATTTGGTTTAGTAACTTCAGCGGGAATCTGATGGTAAAAGATTTACCAAACACTTTAGAATAAGCATCTGTTTAATGTAATGCAAATGGCCTAACAAAGGATCAATGGAGATTAAGTGCAGAAAAATTTGAGCTGCTCTGTACGGAGTACAAGAAAGGACTATATTTCCAATATACGAACCTCATTTGACTGCTTACGGCGCCTGAACCTTGGAGTTCCTGAACCACCTCCGCCTTGATCTTTATTCATGTCTCCAAATCTGGTCACTTACCACGAGCAAATAACTCTCTTACACGAGCATCTAACAGACTACCTGAACTAGAAAGTAGGTTGTTAGAGCTATCAAGATTGGTGGCTTTGTGGCTTTAAGAAATGAGGGAAGAGAAAAACTTCTGCACCTTTATTTGAACTTTAGGTTATGTTTTCAATTGTAGTTTGCACAGATCAGTACTTAGTACCAACTTCAATAACTTTAGCTAGGTTTTAACTTATAAAAATTATACTTTTTTTCAATGGAGGGTCTACGGGTCGGGTCCGGGTCTCGTAACTCAGACCCATACCCGGACCCGATTTTTTTCTAGGACCCATACCCGACCCATACCCAATGGGTCTGAAAAAATAAGACCCATAACCGACCCATAAGGGTCCGACCCGGCGGGCCTGGGTCGGGTCTTAGACCCACTGCCATCCCTAGTGAGCAGTATACGACGTCTGGAGAAATAAATCAAAACGTAAAGCACGCCCATTTCTTCCAATTGAACCTCCATTTCCAGGTTTGCATTTTTTCTCTATCTTTCTATCAATCACTTCCTTTGTTTGACTAACTCTAATTTCAGCTTCAATTATCATTTCTCTTCAATTATACTGCGTACTACCTTGCGAGTTTAATCTCATTACTTTTTCCAGAAATCTTCAATTCAAAGAAATTTGCAGATTTTAGGTTTATCTTTTCAACGTTGCTAGTATTATTTTCAGCTATTTCTTCTATTTTTACGCAGTTCTCGAATATTTTGCTTAATTTTTTATTGTCTGATGCAGTAGAGTATCAGTTAATAGCATTCCAGAAATTAATAGCGTTCTTTAACGATGGTGAGTTCAAGTTATGTTCTATTAACTACAGTTGAGCTTACGATTAGTCGTTTTTCGTTATCTTGTTCAATACTGCTGGATTACACGTATGTTTTTTTTAATTGTTTAATTGTGTACGCTTTCGAATGATTCGGCTAAGTCGATTCGAAGACATTGTGTTGTTGTTATGCTGTGTGCCAGTGTCAGAGTGTGTAACAGATATAAGAGGTGAACACAATAATAGAATATAACTATAATATATGGGCCTCAACCATCACCTTAAGGTTTTGGTTGAGATGTTTCATCTATCACACAAGAGTCAGAGTTTTGTAGGTTATTTCACTTTGTAATGCATACGCTTCGGAATTAGTTGACAAGGTTGATTTATACAAAGTTTCTTGTTGTGTTGAGTGTGAGTGCCAGTGCTAGTGTGTGACAGTCTAACAGATGTAAGCTGGACTAGCAGAGTCGGAGTTACATAGGTTATGTTTTATATACTTGTATATATCATATTTGCTCAATTGTCCATTAGACCGCATTTAGATGGAAGGTTTAAGAGGGATAAGTGGGGGAGGGAAAGCCAGCGGTTTTTAGTTTTATCCTTTGGTTAGTTAATTGTGTTAGAGGAAACAGATTACTAATAATTCTGTAAGCCAACTTGAAACCCTTTCAACATGGAATCGATTTCTTGAGCTTGTTTCCAAACAAAGGCCTACTGTTTGATACCTCATTGCTGTAGTGGAGTGTGTGTGATATTCCGAAATGGAATTCCTCGTCATTCAGATTGTACGACTAATAGAGTATATACTTGCAATAAATTACACTTGATGTTAAACATAACAGGTCATTTACTTTTGGGGTGATGAGAGCATAGGATTTATGCCACTGTTAAACATTTTGGCGACATTATAGTATTTTGCATCGTATGTATGTTAGAGTGTGCAGTGTGGCCCTTGAACTTTGTTAAGACACGTTTCAAACTTAGAAACGAAAGTAATGTGCATAATTTCTATTATGATTTTTGACTTTGGATTCTACATACTTAACAAATATGATTCTACGGAGAGAGGAAATCTATGTTGAATTGCTTATCTTTCTTGTTAGTATGTGTGGTAAGAAAGATAGAAGCCTAGAAGGTTACAACAATCTACAGTACATGAAAGCAGAAAAAAAAATTATTGTTGTATTACTCCCATATTCTTAGTTTCAAAGAAACGAGGATGAAGTGGAATAAGTATTCCATCTGTCAAAGCCTAGAGAATAAAATTTTATTTCAATTCAAATTCCTTTTCTATTGCTCCCACATCAATTGTATTGCCTGGTTTCTATCACTTTGAGGATGATGTTGGAGTTTGTAGAATCTGATTCATATTGAATTATTGTCGTTGTAGTCAAAGAAGAGAGGCCTTTCACTAGACGAGAAGCGCGAAAAGATGCTCCAGATCTTCTATGATTCACAAGATTTCTTCCTTGTAAGTGTAAAAGTTCTTCTTCAAGATAGGTGTCATTCAATTTCATATGTTTCATTTTGATGAAGCATTCGAGTAGACAAATGATATGCATGTCTAAACATTGTGTTGGCTACTTGGCTTTGGTGGCAGTGATATTCGAAAAGAAGAATTACGCTCAAATTTTGTCCTCTTAGTGTCAACCCATCCCCCTCCAATTAAAGGAAAAACAAAGGACCTTATAAAGGGCATGTGGAGCTGTATTTGATTGCTTCTGCTTTGAGATGTGCATAATATTTGAGAACAGCTTTCTATACTTGCCTTGAGTGACCAGTGTCACAGAGTTGCACCACACCTCCAGAATTCCAAACTGCCTTGTTGGAACAGAACCCAAGTTTCAAAGCAAACCAGGTTCTCTTACTGGTAGCATATTCCGTTCTGAAATCAAACTAATGTGAACCATGAACTATGTGATGCTGGTCCTACTGTTTATTGGCATATTGTAACAGTACCATGTATTTGAGACCACATGGAGCAGCTGAGATAAGCTTTTTGTTGGCTGTTGTGAATTATTTAGTTTTTAGTGACTTAATCAGCCTATTGCAAGGGACAAGGGCTATTTCTAGGTGTTTTGCTATATTTGAGTATTTTCACTGCTAAAGCTTCAAGAATGAGTTGCTGTCAGAGTAACAGAAAGTGGTGCATAGGAGTGTGTTAAACTCATGCATACTCGTGACTTTGCTACTGTGTGAAGCGATTAATATCTTGCTGTGGCATATTACTGGATTTTCTTTAAGTTGCTTGTCTCATGTTTCGCTTCCAGCTTAAGGAGCTTGAGAAGATGGGTCCAAAAAAAGGTGTCATCAGCCAATCAGTGAAAGATGTTATACAGACTCTTGTGGATGATGACCTTGTTTTGAAGGACAAGATTGGAAGCTCTGTAAGTATTTTTTTTCCACGGATTATTTGTTGAAATTAGAAGTGAGTTTCTTATGCGACTTGACCCATATGTATGGCTTGTAATGCCATTATATGTTCTCTCAAACATGTTGAACTTTTCCTGAACATCTTTTTCTGTATAGATATACTTTTGGAGCCTTCCTAGCACAGCTGGGAATCAGGTATGAATTTCCAGTTTTAGTTTGAACTCAACTTCATCTATAATTCTTACAAAAAGCTGTAGCACCACAAATTTTAACTTAACTCTCCAAATGTGTCTCAATATTTTAACAGCTTAGGAATGTGAGTCAGAAGCTGGAATCCGATCTTCAGACCAGCAAGAAACGTTATGTTGAGCTGGTGGACCAGTGTAATGCTTTAAAGAAGGGACGTGAGGATTCGGTGAGCTATCACGCTTCACTCTCTGAGTTGGTACTCTTATTTGTGCATGGTAGCTAAAGTCTAATAGTGTGAATTATATATTCTACAGGATGAAAGGGAGGAAGTTCTAAGTGAGTTAAAATCAGTGGAGCTGAAGCACAAGGAGTTAAAGGTTGGTAAAATTGTAATTCATCGCCATGCCTTGCTAATAATGATTTATTTTCTGCCATACTTGACGACAATGCTTTAATCTACATTTTTAATAGGATGAACTGGCACAGTATGCTGACAATGATCCTGCTGCTTTTGATGCTATGAGTGAGGATCCTTATTCTTCCTTCGTTTTGGTGTACTACTTATGTCTTTAACTGCTTCCAGCTCTTAGCATGTAGTTTATAAATTGATTTTTCAATGCGGATCTTGACAGAGAATGCTATCGAAGTTGCATATTACGCAGCCAACAGATGGACAGGTTACTCCTCATTTCATGATTTTCATCCATTTATATTATTTAAATTAGGGTTTTTTGTCAGAAACTACCTTTTATTTAGGGTCATTTGTGAGCAACTACCTTTCATTTTTTTTTTTGGCTTTCAACTACCTTTCATTTCTTCTTTTTGCAAAAAACTACCAAAAATCCACCTCCGGCGAAAAAAAGTCAGCTTTCCGGCATTGACTTGCTATTTTCTCCATTTTTCACACAACAAAGTCTGAAAAAATTAATCTCCATACCCAACACCTTATCAAAGTCTATTCTAAGCAATATCAACGCATCAACCATCTCAATCTCCCTCTTCATTTCCGTTGTTACCTTTACTACCACCTTCACCTCCGTCCTTACATTCCGACAACCTTATCGACTATTCATGATTCATCTAACTTAATGTTTATCTCATTCATATTAAAGTCTATCTTTCTCTTTTTCTATGTGTGAATCCTTGATTATTTTCAAATAGTTAACACCAGGAGTTTATTTTGCCCATAATAGATGGTTGTTGATGAAAAAGAATTTACCATGTTAAGCTAAATGTCGATGGTGATTTTATTTTTGTGAATTAAAGCTTTGATTCGGCTAAGAGATAGACAAATTAAGGTCATTAATGTTGGTTCAATTAATCTTTTCCGTCTATTATTAGGATTATGAAGTAAAGAGTTGATTCAATATGAAAATGGTAAGTCAACGCCGGAAAGCTGACACTTTTTTTCGCCGGATGTGTAGTTTTTTTGCAAAAAGAAGAAATGCGGGGTAGTTGAAAGCCAAAAAAAAATGAAAGGTAGTTGCTCACAAATGACCCTAAATAAAAGGTAGTTTCTGACAAAAAAACCCTTTAAATTATAATATAATTATAATTTGAACAAGTTAGGAGGAGGCATGATAATTTTTTTTAATCATTTTAGCTAATTGATTTGACATATATTATATTTCTCATCATTGGTTTATGATTCCCTCTTTATAACAATCCTCAGATAACGTTTTCACGCTAAAGCAATGGTGCGCAAACAACTTCCCACAGGCCAAAGAGCAGCTTGAAAGCTTATATCAAGAGGTATGTTCTGTATCTCTGTGATTTTGGCCCTGAGTGTCCCTTGAAAGTTGAAATCAACTTCTTTCTTTATATATAACTATATGCCCTTGCCAATGATCGCTTCCAGTGCAAAGGCGTCAATAATGATGACATGCTTCTGATCTCTCTTGTAGAAAGTTGGATAAAGGTCTAAAACGTGAATTTTGAATAGATAAATTCATAATGACGAGTAGACTAGTAACGCAAAGTATGATATATTTAAGTTATGGTGTAGTACATGATAAATTGATACCAAATAATTGTCTTTAGTTATTTACCGTACTTTTTTGATGTCCCAAATTATCGTGTCTTTATCTCAATTTGATAGCAAATGACTGTCTTTAGTTATTTACAGTACTTTCCCGATGTCCCAAATTATCGCGTCTTTATCTCAATTCGCTTTCCTTTAGGAGGGATATTCTATGATGTTCTTTTTGGTGTTTTCAGGCAGGAGTAACAGATGAGTTTGACTACATTGAGGTACCAAGTCTTGCCTCATTGGCCTCTACTGATGATTAAAGGGCTCTATAGGTTGTCAGCTTAGTTCCTGACTTACAGTTGTAAAAATGTTCAGAACTCTCTCTTTGCCGATGACACTGTAAAAATGTTCAGAACTCTCTCTTTGCCGATGAATATACAAACTGGATCCGATAAATGTGATAGCTAGTCGTGATGAATGTGATACGATAAAATGACCTCGGAGGTCGAAACAATCAATTCCTAAGTTGTCTTGAAGATATCATCTAGTGTTCTAATGATACAAAGTATTGCCTCGAAGGAAAAAAAAGATAAGGAAATTCTACGGTGTGTTGTACCCTGAAATTTTGGATTTTCTATTTATATCGCTACCTTATTTTTTATTTTATTTTATTATGACATACTCTTAAAATTTCACATTTTGTCTCACTATTTATCTCCTTGAACTTTCTCGACTAATTCTCTCTTCTTCAAGTGCCCTCCTTCAACCTCTATTCTCAACATTTAACATCTCATCACCCGCCTATATGAGAATCATTGTAAACAAACTTTTACAGCCACATATTGCCATTATTACATCCTTCATGAATCATGAAATGACGATCAAGGCTTTATGAACGGTTGGGTATGTTCATATATTGTTGAGTGGGTTAATAATGCGTATTTGGATGAGTTATTAGATATTTAGGTAGGTTAATTGATGATTTAGTTGATAAACTAATGAACTATGCTAACCGAGACAATTTATAAAATCAAGATATATTGATATAAAAATTGAAAACAAAAAAGTATGCAATCTTGTTACAAAAAATTGAAAAAAAGGCTAACCAATACTCCTATGTTTTTATCATTCTCTACGTGCTATTCATTCACTTTCCAAGGTACTTTTTGAAGTTTATGCTAGAAACATAACTTTTCTCATTAACAACTAAATTTGTGTGTGCGTGTAACATTATTTTATTCCAATTTTCTGCTTTAGTTGCTGACATGGTAGTGCACTTAACTTTCCCGTAAGTTAGCACATAATTGACAACTATTGTGTGCAACTTATACCTTTTTTTGGTGTAACGGGAGTCACAGAAACACTATATTGCCAACAAGATCTAAACCCACATCATGAATATTACACTACACCCTCATCACTTTATCGACTAAATAAGCTGACATTTACCGTGTAGCTTAACTCAACCTATCCTAGTCCCCACAGGCCACAAACCCCGTGTTCCAACCTAATACCACCTATACCCCCTCTTCTACCATCAATCATCCTAACCCCACTTATTCCTCTTTTCCCACTACAACTGCAACAAAATTTCAAAAATCATTGGTGAAAGACTGTTTGTGGTAGGGTGAAGGTTGTGCGACGAAGGTGGTTGCGCGACTATTCGTTGGTAGTGACACTTGTCAATGAAAGGCGAGGCATAATGGGTGGTGGTAGTGTAGATGGTGGTGCAGCAAAATGAGGCATATGTTTAGGTGGTGGTTAGTGATGGCGCTCATAGCGGAAAATGGTGATTATGAGAGGGTGAGGGTGACGGTGAAGGTGGGGCGGGGGTGGGTGGCACCGGAAAAACACACTTTCAAACCCAACGTGTCCTTTAAACTAGTTCATAGATCATACATCAAATGTAGTTGTACAACTGTTTGTCTAATTTATGAGTTTTATGATAAAACTTTTGAGTTTCCTTTTAAAAATTATTAGTTTTAGTAAAAAAAATTAAGTTTGTACGCTTAAACATTATAAGCTAAAAAAATACAATTAATTTAATTATGAGTTTCTACATCAAAAAGTTAAAATATATGCTGTTTGGTTAGGGGTGTTTAGAAAAGGGTAAGAGAATTAGAGTCAATGAATCCTTTTGTTAGTGTTTGTTTGACACAAACAAAGAGAATGTGATTCCCTCCCTTATCCTCATATACTTGTAAGTCCTTACCCTTCACCCCCCAAGGGAATGAGGGTTACCTTCAAATCCCTCATTAAGTCATTAGTTACTGACCACCACTACTTTTACTCCACCATCAGTGACCACCACTCCCGTCATTACCAGCCACAATACGACGGTCACCACCACACCGACGAAGCCTCCACACCATTGCACCACCGTTCCTAGTACCCAATTCAATGCTCCAACCAGCGACGACACCTCCGAACCACCCGCACCGACGACGCCTCTGGACTCCGAACCGTTCATGGCATCAGAACCGTGCTATCATCGCTACCAACACTCCTGTAGACTGTAGCCCTTTCCTTCACCATATTTCGGGTATGTTTTATGGACATGTGAATGGCGGTTTTGAGTGGGCTACGGCGGGAGTAAGGTATGTCGCCGGCGACGGAGCAGTGCCATTGACCGAGGTAATGTTGCCGGTGACGGAGATCATTTAGGGTGATCGGTTGAAGGATGTCATGGAAAGGTGTGACGGTGGTTAATGGTGGAGATATAATGAGGAGTTGGTGGTTGGGTTAAATGACATTCATTCACTTTCTTTTGGTGAGTTAACCAAACAATAAGTTAATTTTGGGTAATCTAATTTCTTTCCCCCACTTTCCCTTTGTTGAGCACATACCCTTACCCTTTCTCGAACCAAACGCCCCCTAAAAAGTGTCTGATATAATACATCAAATGTTAGACCGAGCCGAGTTGACCTGCCCTTTTCACCATGTCTACCAACTTCCAACTCCAACTAGGGTCGTGCACTGGTCGAAAACCGGATAGATTACAAAAATTCTGATCTGGAAAAATTCCGGTCCAAGTCCGAACCGGGCCGATTGGAACGGAATTTGTCTAATTACTCCCTTTTTCAAATTCAGGTAATTCCTGTTGCTGAACAACGTCAAAACGTCATTCACACAGGAAATAAAGAAAACACAAATCAAACAAACAGACGCACAAACGTCTTCCTTCCCCTGTCTCCTTAATCCGCATATGCAGAGCACAAAACATCCACCATTTCCACCCATATCAGCACACCTCAAACCCTAATTCCCCAATTTCCTTAAATTCTGCAATCAGCAATGGGGGATTTTAACCTAGCATTGCTGATCGTTGCAATTATAGTCGTCGTCTTAGTCTTCATCTTCAATGTCTACCTTCTAATCAATTACCAACACCCCGACGACCTCAATCAAGCTTACTTCCCGAAGTTCGTCGTCGTTTTGGGCCTTTCTGTCTCCGTTATCTCCATACTCATGCTTCCTGCTGATGTTGCTAATCGCCAAGCTTGTCGTCACGCCCTTTATAATGGCGCTTGTCACTTGACTTTGCCTATGAAGAACCTTTGGCTTGCCGTCTACATTGTCGTTGCCTTTCTCGTCTTTTTTGTTATTCCTTTCGCTATCTTTTACTACGAGGGCGATCAGGATAAGTATGTATCACCTGCATTTGGAGTTAATTTATTCTTTTTTATTTGATAGAGAATTCATTTGGAGTTTGTCATGTAGGGCTGTTGGAAAGCGGGTTAAGAGCGCAATGATTTGGGTGGGTTTGACTGCGGTGATTGTCGCCCTTGTCCTCGGCATTTTGTATGGTAAGATTCAGGAATTAGTTTTATCATCTTCAAGTTGTCTATATAGTTGTATGAATTGTTTGGGTTTAGATAATGGCTGAGTTGGCAAATGCGCGATTGTTAGGACTCAGGACATTGCAGTAAGCTTGCTTAGGGTTAATTTTGGAAGGAACCCTCTTGTTTCTGTAAGGTGGGACTGAATCTACTGATCTTATTTTAAGCTGGGGAGTAGATATTTTGTCGAGTTTAAGTAAAGGTCCTAGTAAAGTGATCAACTGAGGTCAGACTACTATGTTGTGGCAAAAGATTGTGAGTGAGGCCATTTATATGTGCAAACTTACACAGTACGCTCCCCCAGTGGCGTGGTATGGGTAGGACTTATGAGGATTATTGGGTGAATGGTTTAATGTGACATTTTATAGGGGGAATTGTGTAACCTAGACTATTCAGCAACATTTCGGCGTTGATTGTTGACTGTCAGGCCTTAGCTTTCAGGCAAGAATAACAAAAATTGAAACCTGAATTAGGCGATATGCCATGTTTTGTTTTGACAGTTTCACCGAGTGATCCTTCATGTCGTCAGTCTTTTCGAGATGGGTATAAATTGAGCTTCAGAAATGGCATTGGCATGAAACAAAATTTTTGATTTAGCTAAGTTTTCACTTTTAAACAAAAAATAATTCATAGCATTTATATCGGTGTAGCCTGAGTTATGCCAATCTTGTGCAATCTTACTTAATAATATTATCCTTTTAGCCTGATCTTGAGTAATCTTGACCCTGAATTGCAGCACTATAGTTTCTTTTGTTGGTATGAAAAGTGTTATACCCTTACCCTCTGGTATAGTGCTGAAGCTATTTTTAAGTCTTATTTGAAAAGCCTATATTTGCACAAAATGAAGATGTTGAGTGTTATTTATTTAGTTTAGGGTATCTTACTGACTATTGAGGCTTGTCAGTTATGCTCAAATTTTTGGGATGGATCAAGCTATTTTAGGATCATTATTTAGTTTTGGGTGAATCTTGAGAGCTCAGAGGCAGATTTTGTTAGTTGCTCGGGTATCAGACACAAAAACACGTTTTCTTAGGATAAAAAAGTATGTATCGGCACCCAAATAAGGCATACGTCCGTTGATTTTCATTCCCTTGCCTTTGGACTATTATAGGATCATATGCCATCTTCAAACTTGAGGTAAAGGACAAGTAAAGGTCAAAATACCCCTGATGCACACATGTATGCAGACTAAACCTTTCTGCAACATTCCTATATTTTTCCTGACTTTCAGTCTCAGTTATAATAAACATGATTATGAACTCTTTGGTCTCCCCTCATGTTTAAATGTTTTTCACCTTTGCCTTTTATGCAAGTGAAAGGACAACATGTTCTTGATGCTCACATGTGTGTAGACTAGACCTTTCAGCAACATTCCTGTGTTTTATTGCCTTTCACACCCCACCTTTCATACAAGAGTAACCTAACAGTGGAAACTTAAATTGCGAAATAATCCGTGTTATCTTTTTATTAGTTTCAGTTAGTACCCCGCAAGCGCACTTGAGGATCGGATCCATAGGGGCGGTTAAGTTGGCTAGTGGTTTTCGCCCTTATTAAGTCTTCTAGTCTGATCCAATTTTTGGCGTTTTGAGAATAATATAACTAATTGAATCATTGAAACATCAAATTAACAAGAAATTAACTAGGAGAAATAAGGAAAGACAAGATATTATCAACTAAGGCGTAAGGGGTTTCCGGTTTCATGCATAAATATCAGTCGTTTTAGGTGGACTGATAAACTAGCAAGTTAAATTTTTAATAAAGGCAATATCGGAGTTTTAAGGTTAGCACTCTCTCGAGCTACTAATCAACTCAATTAATCAATGAACCCACTCTCATGGCATCAATTAATTTTACTCCTACTTAAACGATTCTAATTATGCCTCAGATTTCTCATCTTGACTTGTCTATCATGTTACAAAGGACCTTAATCATCAATTCATCATTAAGGCCAGTTAGATCAAATCAGCGTAGCCATTTCACCATCAATAATCAATAACATGTGATTAAGGGTAAAACCCATCATAAAGACCCTAACTTTACACAATTCCCCTTACCCTTATCTAACCACTCTACCTCTTAATACTACACATAAACACATAAACCAACTTTAAAAACATGATAGCTAAACTAGATACTAAACTCAGACAACATTAACAGAATTAAACTTCAAACATGATAAGCTTTCAAGCTTTAACTAACATGAAAATAACATCAAATGACATAAATGACATAAATTTAGCATCTTGAAAGGAACACAATAAATGAGAAGAGAAAGAGAGATATTATGAAACTTATAATGAAATATATTTGATATGAGCAAAGGTAGATTCTCCTTACAAATTATAAGCTAAAACAATTCTCTACTGTCATTTCTATAACTAAGCTGAAATATGAGCTATGGAACCTCTGAATAGCATTCCAATTGCCTGGTCGACTTTGCTACTTGACCTTTGCTCTTTATTAACTCTATCTTGATTGACTTTAATCTGTTTTAACCCGCTTAATTCACCCGGTCGTGCTTATATGTTACCTGCAAAATAAAACGTGAAACAAGCATTACCAAGACTCAAATAATTAATACGTTATTTTAGCTCAATAAGAGTTAATTATAATTATTCGGGTAATTAACTAGACTAAATAACAGTTAGAATATGGGGGTCAATAACAAAAAACATAATGTTATTAGTAAGACTGAAAAAAGTATATGTTATAGAGTTAAAACTATATTTGAAAATTGCTGCAGTCATCTTTGCCAAATATGCAATTTTTGTAGTACTAAATAGTTGCACATCTATTCCATATAATCCCAGGGCTGGCTGGTAAGGTAGATTTCACAGTTAGGCATCTCGCTTCAAACACTACAGCATTTCCAACTACATGGAGCTTCTCTAGTGGTCAGCCATGCATTAACAATTCACATCAGGTTAGAAAAATACTCATAATCCATATAGTTACCTATCTGGTATGCAGTTTGCATGTGGATTTTATGTTTTACTTGGTTGTACATTAGTTAGATTGAAGTATTTTGTTTTTTTTTAAAATTAATTAATTTAATTATTGTTCCGTCATCTTAATTATAGTGTTCAGCATACTTAGCTAGTGCTAAGTCAGAGACTACATGGACTATGCGAACGACTTTCCCAGAATATGTTGTTGCCCTAGCAACCATTGCAGGGTCTGTACTTTTCACGGTATGTTCACTTCTACTGGCGTACTTGTTTTTCAATGATGATGTCCTTTTGTTCTCGTATGAATCTTATATATAAGATCTTCCACTTGAAAATTTTTGAGGGAACATCATCTTTTTTGGAGGCAGTTGAGCAAAGTTTGACCGTTCTTATTGTCTTGGTTTTTCAAACACTATATATTTCGAAATGCCAATAATACACGGGGAAAGTGTATGTCCTTCTGATAAATATTCCTCGCTCTTTGTGAACTCACCCTAATCATACAAGGATAGATTGGGTGTTTATATGGCTCTGTTTGGGATGTTGGGACTTACCTTTTAATTTTCGCATAGATATTTGGTGGTGTTGGCATTGCTTGTCTACCACTGGGTCTCATATTTGCATTCATCAGGCGACCAAAGGCTGTAATAACTCGCTCTCAGTATATTAAGGTAACTTCCTTGGCTAATTTCTTACAGACAATCGCAACAAGTTGTAAACCCTCTACCCCTTCATATTGGAGATGAATCTCTGTGCATAAACTCCTCTGCTGATATCCTCCTGCTGGCCGTCAGGAAGCTACTGAGCTTGGTAAAAAGGCAAAGGATTTGAAGAAAGCGGCTGATGCTCTTCATCAGGAAGAAAGAGGTGGTAGTAAGGGCCGAAAATGGCGTAAAAATGTGAAAGCGGTAGAGAAGGTAAGTTTTGTATATTATTAGTACTTCCTCAACTGTTTTGTAAGCAGTATGCTCGTTAGTATTTGCTATACTTGATACAAAAGAAAAGGCTGATGTCAACAAGATCTTGATATCTAGCAGTCAATTCTATAAATGGCAACTGTGCTTGTTTCCTCTGCATTGCATTCCATTGCCCAAGTGCCCACATACAGTAAAATAAACCACTATTATTTTTGTCGTCTTCAAACTGCTAGGAAAAGACTGGCTTGCCTTTCGTCAAGGTCCAGTTTCTTTCTTGAGTAGCCGGCATTGTCACTGAGTTGTGCTTGCCCCGATAAAAGTTGTCTTTATTCAACAATTTGTGTTGCCTCTTTTATTATTTGAATATTTGATCGATTAATTAAATCAGAATTTAGGAGTTAGAAATCAATTTTGTTGGTATCATCCAAACGAATTCAATTCAACTATTTATTCAATTAGTCTGAAGAAGATGTGCTCCTCAGGAGTTACATTTGCTTGAAGAAGATGTAAAGGCTTTGGAAGAGATGTATCCTCAAGGTGAAAAGGTGGGACATGCGACTCTGAATATTTGTCTTCTATAATAATGGTTGTAAGCACCGACCAGTTACCGTTCTTTATATTTCTCTTCTGCTCCATGCAGGCTGAGACTGCATGGGCTCTTACTATACTTGGATACTTGGCAAAACTCATATTGGGAATCTTAGGGTAGGCACTGCTGTTACTTAGTTGAACGGTTGTTTCTTGTTTGATTGACACTTGTGGGTGCAATTTTTTGTGCCATGCAGCTAGCATACCATCATAATGTGTTTGTGTTTTTAAGTTTTTGCCTTTTGTGTTAGGTTGATTGTTTCAGTGGCTTGGATAGCACATATTGTGATCTATCTTATAATAAGGCCTCCACTATCTCCGTTCTTAAACTTCGTCTTCGTCAAGTTGGATGATGTTTGGGGTGAGTTTTCTGGACTAGTGTGTTCGTTTCCAAATTTTCTGTATGATAATTTTTCATATGTTTCCTGTTATTCGTCAGGTTTACTGGGTACTGCAGCATTTGCTTTCTTCTGCTTTTATCTTCTTGTAGCAGTTGTTGCTGGAGCGACGTTGCTTGGTCTAAGATTAGTTTTCATTACGATCCACCCAATGAAGTAAGTACTTTTAGAGTACTAATTCTGTGCATCAATTGGCACACATTTATGGCGTGAACTTATCTTAATTGCAGATGGGGAGCGACTCTCATGAATTCCTTCCTGTTCAACGTTGGCTTGATTCTTCTTTGCTCCATTAGGTTTTTTTGCCAACTAGCTAGTTATTGCTGAAAACATGGACCAGAATTTGAGATATGATTGTTTGGCTCTTGATTTACCTTGTAATTTGGCCTTTATTCATTGGACGCTTCTCTTTCCAATTCAGCTCTGTTTCTTACATGTTATGATGCGTATTAAGGCATTTAAGGTTTAGACTATATTCTCTGTTGATTGGTACTGAAGGATAATTATCCCTTTTCTTCATTTCTATAATAGTTTGTTTTTGTAATTAGAGTTCTCTGATGTGAAGCTTACTTCCGACGGCTGTTATATCGGCTGAGTTCTCCAATGTCATAAGTCTCAACCAAACACCCTAGAGAATTAGAGGGAGTATTTTTTAGTAAATTTATCTTAATCACAGTATATTCATTATTTAATGATATTAAAGTAATATAAATTGATTTTTATATTAATTTTTTATTTTAAAATATTAAAATAATAATTTTTATATTCATTTTTCCAAATAAAACATAAAATTACTAATATTTTAATAATATTCTTGATTTATCTTTGACCCGTCGAGTCGAACAGGTCGGGTCAGGTTTCGATCCTATAATAACGGGTCTATAATTACAGGTCTTTGACCCTAAACAACCGGGTCGGGTGGGGTTTGCAGGCCTGGTCAGGTTTTGATAGGTCTATACAACCATTGTAAATGTAAATGACCTCTGATAACCCTCGTACCCATGAAACATGACCATCATTCTTGTAACCCAACCCCCTAGAAGTCACTATTAATCTTATCATCCATTCTCAAGCTCCCTTTTCACCTCTAGGTCGACCAATGTTTTTTTTTTTAAATTAGTAAAGCTTGTTTTGATGATCATAACACTTTGACTGATGATATGCCTTATCTTTTGTGCTTCTGTCTGGTATCTCAGTGTGATCCAATTCTGTTCTAGCGCATTTGCATATTACGCTCAAGCCACCGCTGCAGAGGAAATATTTGGTCACACATTACAGTCTCTGCGTGGGATCAAATACTTATACAAGTTAGTTCATTCTTATTTCTCATATAACCCTTTTCAAGATTTGTTGAAGTACTTGCTACTTATGCCCTGTTGTCTTCAGGTATAATGTCTTCCAGATTGGGTTTATTGCATTGGCCTTGTTGACGTTTGTCTATTATGCGGCCTTTGTAAGTTCACGACATCCTCATTTTTCATGTCTCTCTTGGAGAGCAAGTAGAATCATAGTTATGAAAGAAAGAGTTAGCGGCCTTTACATAGACCATCCAAACAGGTCACTTTGGGGGTCAATTTGAGTATTTGGCGGTGCACGTGGGGATGGATGAAAGAGGGTCATTTTGGGTTTGCTTTGTTTCCTCTATTTCCCCGAGACTACCCTCCTCACATCAAATCCAAACATCTCCTTGTGTTACTTGGGACATTCCTCATCATTGTATTTGATGATTTTCAGGGTTGGCGGAGAAAGAAACCTTCTGGCAGATTCCAGCTTTCTTCTTGATTGCATAAATGGGTGTAAATTTAGCCACGTTGAGATCCTAAAGTCGCATTCATTACAGATTCTCAGGTACCTATTTTGTTTATGCTATAGGCATGTTGAGGCTCGGGAACTGGTCGCTTTTGAGCTATCGAGATGAGTGATATTGCTACGACCTGCTGTTTTGTTTGCTTTTGTTATTGTATGTATTGTTATCTGATTCACATGATACCTAGTGTAGGACTTGTAGATAGTCTATTAAGATATGGTAATGTAATTTTTGGGTGGAAGGAACGGAAATAACATTAATTGGTTGAGTTGTTTTTCCTTATAATCTGGCTTTATAAATTATGATCATGTATCGAAAAGAGCGTGTAGCTATTTCTTTCGCACAATTTGAAGTTAACATAGTGTGTGAGTGACCGTCCTTTGACGGGAATCATCACGCACTTGCCATTGTTTCTCTCGAGGGAAGCTGCCTAATGGCCAGTCTCCACATTTGGCGCCATGTTTGAGTTGTTAAAATCCCAATGACTGATATGAGCTGTTAACTTGTAATGGTGGCGTCAGAGGCTCAGAGCGGCGAGTTGAATCTATGATTAACTTCTCATTTGTCTCTTCCGGTGCTACAAATTAACTTGAAACACATGATGTCCGTGTGCTTAGAAATTGATTGCAATATTGCCTCCATTATCTTTCCCCGCCGGACGCGTGATCGGGAATAGACATTTCAAAATTGGGGATCGACTAGCTATGTCAAACCTGTGACTTGAAATAGACTAGCTATGTCAAACCTGTGACTTGAAATAGATTTGAATTGCAGAACTCAATATCCGACTGACTTGACCTGCGTCTGATCCACTGCTTGCTAAAACCAGCTCGGTGTGAAATGATTTGCTTTGAAACTACTCGATTTGATTTTCTTTTCCAAGACGACTCAAGACAATTCGTGTAACGTCTCACGTTTAAATAGATATAACAAAAACCGTCGTGCTGAACTTTAATGACATGAAAGAAATGTAGCAGACCCAACTGTTTTCCAATTGACTCAAAACTGATTCAATTCCAAGTTAATGTTATGTAAGGACACACCACTAATTCTTGTTTCAGACGACCACCACTTGAAGTTTCAAACGAGCATATGTGACTCTTTTATGGTAAAAAATGTAAATCACAATGATACACTCAGTGGTGCAGCTTATGGTAACTTGTTTTTTAATAGTAATCACATTTGGCTGTAAAATAGTTGCAAAATTTTAGTCTTATTATTTCAGATCAAAATGGTCTTTTTGAAGCAAGATCAACTAAGGACACATACTCAAAATGCTTGGTTACAAACAAATAGATTACTTGGATAAACTCGAAATGACTCAGCCTCAGATATCACGGCAAATTGAATGATTTTTTTAATCAAACGAGTCGTAGATGAAATACAATACTAGAGGGAGATTTGAACCCTAATCCATCATCTATAATAGCTCTTTGTCTCTGTCAATAGGTTGGGACCTCTTTCCACCTCACGCCCATGCTTAACATTGATTGTACTCAAAACACAACTTCCCCGATTTTTTCCACTTGAGATTAATACGACCGTTTTAAATTAAAACGAGTAAACTCGTCATCTAGATAGATGAGTTAATTTTTTTGGTGCTTCATATAAATTCTCTTATCTGTCTATTTGAAACGTCAGAAGTTTAAAATGTATATGTTTGTATTTATACATAATAATTTGTTCTATTTTAACTCAATACTCAATTTTAACGTAATTCATATGCAACCCAAAATCAAGCCGTAATGTGATCTGAATGTAGATACATCTTAGTCCAAATGAACTAAAAATAACACAATTATAAAAGGAATTAAACTTAATCAAATTTGTATCAACTCGAAACATAAGAATTTCAGATGTGTACACAAATCATACAAAATATCATCTTTCTTCAATTGAATTGACGTGAACCTACTAACCTAATGAGATGAGACTCATTCATCAAATTGGGTCATCCAATATTAGCATAATATAATTGTTTCAACTCTCTATTTAAGGGGTAAGATTTGTGCACCAAAGTTTTGACATTTGGCAAAATAAAAAAGGGATAGAGAGAGCATAGAATAAACTCACTTTTTTTTTTGGTACATAGTAGGGGGAATCCAAATAAACCCACATTTTATAATGTCATAGGTAATACAGAGTAAGCTATTCGACTAAATAGCAACAGAAACCCACATATTAAGGTACGAAAAAAAATCAATTATTATCTTCTTTGTCTCTTTCACTCTAATTTATGTCTAATACACTTATATTTTAATATATTTTATTATTACATTCATTAAAACGTTATTTTTGTAAAACAACTACAACTATTAGATCGTCACGAAATCTAATCCAGATCGTCTATTAGAAATGAAAAATAATACTCCTAGTGCATAACAAGTGGGCAATAGTCCCATTGACGGATCAAATTACTCATAGAAATTTTTCCAAATATAAAAAGGACAATAGTTAACTGAGACACCCAAAAAATGGAATTACTTTTTTCACATACGAACTTTACTCTTTCACATACATTTTTTCATAAACTTTTCATATCTTACCCTTTTTCCTAAACCTAATTATGTTAACTCATATATTCTTCCCTAAAATCAAATTTAATTTTTCTAAGAACTTGAATTATGAAATTATAATTCTCTAATTAGTAAAGTAAATTTGTTATTTAGCAAGTATTTGATAGGCTATATCGCACACCTATGCAAAGATAAATTTCCCTAAACACAAATAAATGTAGTACGAGGGGTCGAACACAAGGAGACGGGAATTTCGTTATGAAATGCTATGAATGGACTACTATCAAAGTCGGTTTAATGGGTTGGTTTGGTTTGATGTTTAGCTAACTAAGATGTAAATTTAATAATATTAAAAGAGTCTAGGGGAGTCGGGTCACTCATGCAAATACGTAAATGCTCATGTCAAACATAGGAATTCTTAATATTGTTTAATTGTTTAGGCTAAAGACACCAATCTCTCGATATTAGTGTCAACCTTAAGTCGAGTCCTAGAGAACTTTCGTTATGACTAGAGTCGTCCTACTACACATGCTTAGTCTAATCCGATTCCGTGCCTCTCGGCTTATAGAATGAATTAACATATTTAATCAATGCAATTGGCTAAATAACAAAGATTAACAAAACAATACAAGCATGTGATAGAAACAATTTATCAATATTAGTTCATCCTTATTTTAACATTTACAACTTACTAATTATGCATGGGTTCCTTAATCCCTAGACAAATGAAACTACTCACTCATATTTATAATTAGACTAATACTATTTGATATAATAAGCATGATGAATATGAAATTATAAATGAAAATCAACTTGTTAATAAAATGTACTACACTAAGTGAATGACAAACTAACAATTCTAATGTAGAAAACAATGAAACTATGATTAACTAATGCTACGATTAACTAAATGATTCGTAAGGAAAATGACGGAAATGAATACTAACATAAAACTAGAATTAGGATTACCGCAATAGAGAAATATAACTCGGAAATGAAGAACGAATAACCCAAATGGTTGAATGGAAAGATTGCAATATAACTTCAAAATGTAACCAAATGTTTGACAAAGTAATAACTAAATGTTTGACTAATTATGAAACTAAGAAAAACTTGTGTGCTAAAGCTATGAAAGATATGTGAAATATGAGTAAAAGATATGATGAAAGATATCCCTAAGTGTAGAACTCCCTCTCCTTTATATAGGGAGAGGGGACTTGAAACGGTTGAGTCACAGAAGCCAAACCCTGATCGGGGCCTGGGAACCCCGATCGGGGCCTATTTGATCCGGGAACATTGTCTTAATTTCTCCATTTAATGCTTAAGGAATCCTAAGCTATGCCTTTAAACACCTTAATTCTCCGGTTAATTGCATAGTTTAGGGTTTCCTTGAACATCTAAAGGAGTATCGTATGCTTGAGTTTGTGGACTCCTTGCTTTGGGCTTCATTTTTGGTTTTCTTTCATTTTCATTTCAATCCATTTGACAAATCTTCATGCTTGGCTTGTCTTTTTGCTTTCATGGTCTATATTAGCTTGTTGGACTTTGGTGCTTGCCAATTGTGTTGGGAAAAAGCCTCTAAATGCTTAGATTCCTACAAAACATAGCAAAAACGAGCAATGCAGCTCGAACACGTAATTAGCTCATAAAAATACTAAACAAAGTATAGTAATCATGTAAAATCGAGCTAAATTAAGGAGTAAAATCATATAAAAACTAGACATATTAGTATTATATTAATATCTTTTGTTAGAGATTATTTAGTATTTGTTGATTGGGGAAATTAATTGTTTATCAGTTTTATCAATGAAGGGGTGGGTGGACGGCGTTGGTGGGTGGTGCGTGAGGGTGGTTGTTGCGTTGGTGGTGTCGGGTACCTGAGAGTGGTGCGTGTGGGTGGTTGATGCATCGGTTGAGGGTCTGATTGTCTGGCGTGGAGGCTGGGGTCGGTGGCTTATGGTGGTCAGGTGGTGGTGATAAACATTTAATTAGTCACATTTTTCCTTTCGTTTTCGTCCCCATTTTGGCCCGTTTACACGGATTTGCGTGCCCTTAATTGCATTTTGCTTCCCGATTTCCCGTGCTATGAATATCGGTCTCAATTTGCAGGAATTAAGGCGGAAACGAAGAAATCGGTGCATAAAGGCCTTGCATGAGTCGGGATTTGGAAATGAGAAGAAGCAATAAGGAAAGACCTAACAGGTGTTCCCAGCCGGTCTACCTACCGGCGGCCGGCCACCCGGCTCAGGCCACCACCCCCACAAAGAAAGGAAAAAGAGAGGAAGAAGAAATAGGCCAGGTAGCGCCGGCCGGGCACCCGGCGGCCGGCCTACTACCCGGCCTGCGCAACATCAGAATAGAGACGAGAACCTTGAAGAGTCTGATGTGCTCCAGGCCGGTCATAGGGCCGGCGGCCCGGCTTGGACTCACATCTCCTATACTTAGAAAATTTTTTGGAGAAGAAAAGAAGGACGAGTCTGATGTGCTCCAGGCCGGTCAGAGGGCCGGCCAACCGGCCGGGAACACAACACCGCATTTTCGCCTCCTCTTCTATTTTCTTTCTTAATTTTGGGATACCTATATATACCCTCCCCCTAATTTTTGTAAGCAGCTTTTTTTCAACTCTTAGCACAAAACCCTAGAAATTTTGTAATCTCTAATACTCACTAATTACTCTCTTAATCATTTCTTAATTAAGTTTAATTTCTCAATTCAAGTTAGTAGATTTAGTCTCTCTTAGAAGAATTATCATAGTCTTGGGTTTGTATTGAAGATTTTGGGTGAAGACATTCTCCCTATTCATTAATACAAGTATTGTTGGTATAAATTTTTCATCTTTTAGTTGTTTATGCAATTTATTTCATTCCAAGTTAATTATTTGTCATTTGATTGTTAGAATTATTCATTTCCAAAGCACGATGTTCATTTCCTTATTCTTAGTGTTTAGTTGTTTGATTTCCTTCAACATGAGTGAGTAGTCTCCCTCTAGGGTTTAGGGGGAGCCTAAGGGAGGATTATGTGGGATAATTGGTTGAGTGATTAGTAGACTTGTGGTGATAATTAGAGTATTACCCATATGCACACTAGGTGTTTGATGAATTGTGTAAACGAAAGTTACACACTTTATCAAGTATTGTTTGATTATCTCTTAAGCGACGGTGGTAGAGATGATTAGACTAGTGTATATATGAGTTATTTGAGACAAATGCGATAGCTTTGTTGAAGATTATTAATTGTTGAGGCATTAGCAATTAATTCTACTCAAACTTATTACCCACTTGCTAATTACTTGACTAACCCATTGATTCCTTCTAAGGTGAACCCTTTACCTTAGTTTTCCATAAATTGTTTTTGCCCATATCATTTTAGCAATTTCTTGCATTTACTAGTTCATAGTTAATCTTCTCATCCAACTCTTTTTTAGGCTAGAATATGACTCATTCAAGCTTGTAGTTGACCCCTCCATCCTCGTGGATTCGACCCCTATATACTACTTATATCGGGTTTATTTTTGATGTGTGAATTGACGACAAAATCGACTCATCAAATGGCGTCGTTGCCGGGGATTCACATCGGGGGAATTGTCACAAAAATAGTCAATGCTCTTTGTAAGAATGCTTTTGATGAGAGGAAATTGAAGTGTTTGAAGGGGAGTTCTTTATTGACGAAGGAGTACATAACAACAAAGCTTGAGTGGGTCGTGAGGCGTGTTGAAGATGGAAAATTTTATTGGAGGGTTCGAGGGAGCAACACAATTCCGCTCCCAAATAGTGAGGCTATGAGGGTTGTTCCCGATAGTGAGCATTATCTCCTCCCCTTAGAGGAAGAGAATCCTCAAGCAGAGAACCCTCAAGACCAATTATCTCCCGTCACCGCTTTTCGGCGAGATCCCACTACCCCCGTCACCACTTATAGGAGAGAACAACAAGGACCCACTCCTACTACCTTGCCTTATGTGAACCCCTTCTTTTTCCATTTTCCTCATTCTTCCCAACCCGAGACATCATCTTCTACCGCTCCTAGCTACCCACCTTTAGATCATTCTTTGATTAAGTTCATAGCCGATATGACTTTGGCCTCCGAGGCGGCGGCTAGGGATAGAGAGACGGCGGCTAAGGAGAGAGAGGAGGAAGTTAGGGAGAGAGCGTTTTTGTCCCAAAGGATGGATCAGATGTACTATGACTTGGCGCTTGGCCAATACCCTTCCTATGATAATTGGTGTAGGGAGGGGTATAGGGAGCCCACTGGCCCGCATCCATCTTATTTCATGTGGCCCGAGGGTGGGTATGATCAGGGTTCGAGGGTGTTTGGGGACTTCAATGTCCATCATGATTACTATTCTTCGCCGATCTTTGATCAACCGGCAGTTGATGAGGAGGAGGCGGATCCCGAGACAGCGACCCAAAATGCCGAGTGGTTCGATAGGATGGGTCCTAGGTTCGAGATATTGGATGGTACCGGCTCAGGTTCGGGAGCCGGGGGTGTAGATGAGTCTTATGCGGCGGCCGGAAGCGGCCATATTGATGCTACACCCACTGATTTTAGTGGATTCTCCTGAGACGGGACACCCATGAGTATGATCCCTTAAATCCAAATCTTCATCATGTTTATATTTTTGTAATATATCCTAGTTTAGTTATCCATTTAGTTGCATTCATTTAGGCTTGCATTAGAATTTAATTTTGTAAAATATCGTCACATGTTAAGTCTTGCATCCATATAGTGTAGTTTGCATTGTATTTCTTTTGAGCATTTAGACTAGAATCACGCATTTGCATTTTATTCGAAAACACGAAAAAAAATTTGAAAACTTTCCAAAATACCAAAAACACATTATTTGTTTTGAATTCACCCCTCACACCATGTAAATACCTAAGTGTGGGCAGGGAATTCCCAAAAAAAAAAGGCGCCAAAAACTTGTTTTATTTTTCTTTTTGCCCCTTTTTTCATAATTGAGTCACTTACTCGAGGACGAGTAAGACTTAAGTGTGGGGAGGGTTTTATTTCTTTTGTATATATCGTTGGTATTTGAAAAAAAAAAAAAAGTTAAAAAAAGAAAGCCTAAAAATCGAAAATTTTGAAAATTTTCCAAAAAAAATATGTTTAAATTAGTTTGTATATAGTTTATTTTGTATATATTGCCGTGTGTTTCCTCTTATCTCCATCCATAGGTGCGCCCCACATCGTAAGAGGCACGAAAAAGGGAAAATGAAGACGCTTTGGTGAGATCTTTCCTATTCTCTTCTCCCTTATCTCCTTTTCTTCTTACTTGAGAACGGGATGTGTTGATGACGATGTTGTGAATTTTGTTGATTGGCGTGTGTGCCACTTGTGTGTTGTTAGGAGATAGCATTAGCTTGTGTGTCATATAGTCGGTTAGAGCATGTGCATTTAGGTTGTATATATGCTAGATTGCATCATGGCATATATTTGCATTTAGAAAAATGATTTTATAATTGTCTTTTTGGAAAACTTGTTAATTGTGCATAGTCCCTTTTAACTACTTTTCCATTCATAAAGTGTTCATCTTAATCGTGGAATTTTAGACGCCCTGGGTTGTGCATTTCTAGTGAGTTTTGACCCGTCTACTAATGCCGAGTCACGAGTTTGCGCTTATTCCACCTCGACAACCTCATTTGATGTGAATATTCCGTTAGTTGAAAGAATTCTTAGGTGACCGTCTTGCTATGCAACCAACCTTGATTCATTGTTCTTCCACTCTTACTCAACAAAGGAAACAAATCAAACAAGCTAAAAATATTGAGTCAAGTATCATGTTTTCTTGTTTTCGCCAAGGAAATGCAAAACGGAACTTCTAGGGATTCTAGTAGACCCATATCTAGGGTCCCTTTCGATGCCACTACGGTGAGGATACCCCTATTGTTGGTTCCGACCGCGTGTCCTTGACGGAAATCGTGTGCTATCATGCCAATAATTGCAAATCAATAATGCATCTCAAAAAGAAAAAGAAAAAGAAAGCAAAGTGCCGAAATGAAAATTTTGCAAGCAATTAGACTCAAATATCCTTTTCCTTTAACCTTTCTTGGATCATTTGCCTTTGAGTTGCATAGTGAGACGGGACGACCCTTGTGTCTCATTTATTTGAGAAACATGAATTCCTTATGCTATTGTGCTTAATAACGTCACGAGGATTTCATTTCCATCTTCCATTTTATCACTTTTGACCAAGCAAATAGTAGACGAAGCTCAAAATTCTCATTAGACTTGCACCGCTAGGAGGCGAACACTTTTCCATGCTTTATGATACTAGTGGCTTATAAGGATCATGCGTTTATTTAGACGGGTTTTCCTCATAGATACTTTCGTCACATGGATGAGGCGTGTGATTTTTCTTTTGTTAGATGCATTCTTGTCATGGTCTTACGTGCTTATCATTTGGATGTATCGCGATTTTGTGCAAGCCCCTACTTGCCTTGCAAGGACGTACTCTACCTCATGAGTATCTCGTTGTGAGTTGAAGGGACGGAGGAGGCCCGTTAATTGCCTACCGTTGGATATTTTTAGTAGTTTAGGTAGTAGCCTTAGTATTAGTGTAGTGTTGAATAAGGGTACATATGGGTCTCGAATCTTGTTTACCTACTCGAGGACGAGTAAGTCTTAAGTGTGGGGAATTTTGATAAGCATTTAATTAGTCACATTTTTCCTTTCGTTTTTGTCCCCATTTTGGCCCGTTTACACGGATTTGCGTGCCCTTAATTGCATTTTGCTTCCCGTGCTATGAATGTCGGTCTCAATTTGCAGGAATTAAGGCGGAAACGAAGAAATCGGTGCATAAAGGCCTTGCATGAGTCGGGATTTGGAAATGAGAAGAAGAAATGAGGAGAGACCTAACAGGTGTTCCCAGCCGGTCTACCAACCGGCGGCCGGCCACCCGGCTCAGGCCACCACCCCCACAAAGAAAGGAAAAAGAGAGGAAGAAGAAATAGGCCAGGTAGCGCCGGCCGGGCACCCGGCGGCCGGCCTACTACCCGGCCTGCGCAACATCAGAATAGAGACGAGAACCTTGAAGAGTCTGATGTGCTCCAGGCCGGTCATAGGGCCGGCGGCCGGGCACCCGGCTTGGACTCACATCTCCTATACTTAGAAAATTTTTTGGAGAAGAAAAGAAGGACGAGTCTGATGTGCTCCAGGCCGGTCAGAGGGCCGGCGGCCGGCCAACCGGCCGGGAACACAACACCGCATTTTCGCCTCCTCTTCTATTTTCTTTCTTAATTTTGGGATACCTATATATACCCTCCCCCTAATTTTTGTAAGCAGCTTTTTTTCAACTCTTAGCACAAAACCCTAGAAATTTTGTAATCTCTAATACTCACTAATTACTTTCTTAATCGTTCCTTAATTAAGTTTAATTTCTCAATTCAAGTTAGTAGATTTAGTCTCTCTTAGAAGAATTATCATAGTCTTGGGTTTGTATTGAAGATTTTGGGTGAAGACATTCTCCCTATTAATTAATACAAGTATTGTTGGTATAAATTCTTCATCTTTTAGTTGTTTATGCAATTTATTTCATTCCAAGTTAATTATTTGTCATTTGATTGTTAGAATTATTCATTTCCAAAGCATGATGTTCATTTCCTTATTCTTAGTGTTTAGTTGTTTGATTTCCTTCAACATGAGTGAGTAGTCTCCCTCTAGGGTTTAGGGGGAGCCTAAGGGAGGATTATGTGGGATAATTGGTTGAGTGATTAGTAGACTTGTGGTGATAATTAGAGTATTACCCATATGCACACTAGGTGTTTGATGAATTATGTAAACGAAAGTTACACACTTTATCAAGTATTGTTTGATTATCTCTTAAGCGACGGTGGTAGAGATGATTAGACTAGTGTTTATATGAGTTATTTGAGACAAATGCGATAGCTTTGTTGAAAATTATTAATTGTTGAGGCATTATCAATTAATTCTACTCAAACTTATTACCCACTTGCTAATTACTTGACTAACCCATTGATTCTCTCTAAGGCGAACCCTTTACCTTAGTTTTCCATAAATTGTTTTTGCAGTAGGTCTTGCTTGCGACGGATCGGATCTTGCGACGGGTATTTTGTGAGAGGAAATGGGTAGAGGGGACAAGGTGGGCACCCCCCATGTGCTTCTCCACTCACCCTTGATAGGTATTTTGTGAGAGAATATGATATCCGTCTTAAGCTTGCGACGGATAGTGTCCGTCACAAATGAGAATTTGTGTTGTTTTTGCCCATATCATTTTAGCAATTTCTTGCTTTCATAGTTAATCTTCTCATCCAACTCTTTTTTAGGCTAGAATAAGACTCATTCAAGTTTGTAGTCGACCCCTCCATCCTCGTGCATTCGACCCCTATATACTACTTATATCGGGTATATTTTTGATGTGTGAATTGACGAATTATCCAAAAGTCATCCAAAATTGCTAAAAAATTCTACTACGAAGTAATAAACTTTTTTTTAGACAATGAGAAAAACGAGATTTAAAAAGTCATCCAAAAGTTGTGAAATCGGAGTAATATCATTTCCTTCAATTCCATTTCTCTCTCTCTCTCTCTCTCTGCCCTGCAACTTGGAGTTGTTCTTCCGTTGAACCTTATCTTCTCCAGCAACATTCCTAAACAACAACAAAAGAAAACAAAAAAAAAGTATAACCTGAAATTGGAGCATTGGAAGGATGAATTGGGAGAAACCCAGATTAAGTTACATAGCAATACCTGGCTTGGAAGCCGGGCAGTTGAAGACGAGACCCAGGAGGCCTCCATTCGCTTGGGTTTCGGCCGCCGCGAGAACTCAACAAGAAGACTACAAGGAATTTGAGCCCACCACTGCCCAATTAGTCAAACACCCATTATCATTAGTTACATTAGTCCCTAAAGACGCCGCCCTTTTCGCCGCTGGTGCCATTGCTGGTGCTGCTGCTAAAACCGTTACTGCCCCCCTTGACCGCGTTAAGCTTCTTATGCAGGTTCCCTTCTTCTTCTTCTTAATTGCATTTCTTCGAATCAATTGAATTGCCTGTTTAAATTTTGTGGGATATAAGTTGGTGTTGTAACTGTCTTTATATGCCTCTTTGTTAGTTTTTCAAATCAAGTTTTTTAGAGAATCTCCAATGGACAGCTACAATACATTGTAGCTTGTTTTGCCACATCCATTTTTTTAGCTCGGCTACAAACCGCTACTATGGTAGACTACAACATCTTGTAGTTTATATGGGCTCACATTATTGCTTTTAGCCAATGAAAAAGTTTACATTTAATTTTTTTTTGATAAAGCTAGTCAGGTAGCTTGCTCATCAAAATTTCTCCTCCAATGGTAAGCTACATGCTTAAAAGTTTCCAAATATTGTAAGCAAGTCCTCCAAAAGAGAAACCATTGGAGATGCTTTTATGGTGGTTGGTGGTTAATAATAGAATTGAAATCCAGTTATCTCAATTACCTTTTCATTAATCTATTTTAACATATCTACATGTTCCTATGCTTGCAGACTCATGGGACCCGGATAAGCCAAGAAAGTGCAAAGAAAGCCATTGGCTTTTTTGAGGTGCCTTTTCAATTATGTTTCTGTCTTTTTTCTTACTCATTTATTATTTCTGTAGTGTTCTTATTGGTTTCCCATGTGTAACTTTGAAGTTTGGTAGTGATATATGCTGTCCTCTGTGCCATTGGGATGACTTGGAGTCTCTGATCAATCTGATCGTTCTTGCTATCCGTCCCTGAAAACGTTGTGTCTTATAAGCTTTATGATTTGAGGGCATTTTTCAGAACTTGCTTTTACATGAATAAAGAGTTACTGTCGATTTTTTGTGTGTCTTATAAGCTTATATGAAATCTATTACTCCGTAAAATAAAGAGAAGGGACAGTCTGGTGAAAGACTTCATTGTTTATTCACTCGAAGGATTTCTTTTGGAGAAAATGTTTCTTTCTTTCATAGAAATTTATTGGGTGCTTGCTCTGCCAAGTGCCATGCTTGTATTAGCAATATTCATATCTATTTCATTGGATTCTCGGGATGGAACAGAACGATCAGTCATATGCGATTTGCACTTGTCGAGCCATCTCAATTGCGTAGAAACTCTGGTTCTTTAATGAGAAGTCTGATTGTGTTTCCAATTTTTATTCTAATGATCTATCAATTGATTGTGCAATGAATAAGTCCTATTTTTTGGATTTCCGTGAAGTTTCCTCTATAGGGTAACTACGTATTTGTGCTATATTTTGCTTTACCTTTTTTTCTGCTTAACTTTTCAGGCAATAACTGTGATAGGAAAGGAGGAAGGTATTAAAGGGTACTGGAAAGGCAATCTTCCTCAGGTTGTCTACTCACTTTGTGGATCCTCATGATATTTATTTTTATATTTCCCTATCACATACCATGGTTGCCTTTTCTGTAACATGTTGAGTTAATTTCGTCTAAGACAGGTTATACGGATTATACCTTACAGTGCAGTTCAGCTTTGTTCCTACGAGGTTTACAAGGTGATTCTTGAATCTATTCTTTAAACACCTCAAATAGCTTTCTCAGTTGCTTGATGTGCGATTTTCTTGGGGACTGCCAGAAACTCTTTCGAGGAAAGGATGGAGAACTCTCGGTATTGGGAAGACTAGCAGCTGGTGCGTGTGCAGGCATGACATCTACTCTCGTGAGTTTCTAGTCGTTCTGTGAAATTCTTGGCGTCGTCTCGTGATGTTATTCACATTACCTTTTCATCATATGCATATTATTTCAAAACATTGTACAATTTGGTAGTAGCTTACAGTGTCATCATCATCACGAAAGTCGTTGATCACTAGATCCATGATGCATTGTCTTATGCTAGATGGATCTGCATATTCTGGGAAATCAAGTGGAATATGGCAACTAATCTGATTTAGACATATTTGGCAGTTGGCTGTTTTTTCAGCAGTGAACAGTGAAGACTTTCACTGTTATCGCAATTATTCATAGTATCCCGTCTTTTGTTTCAGATAACATATCCTCTAGATGTTTTGAGGCTGAGATTAGCAGTTGAGCCAGGGTGTAGAACAATGTCTCAGGTGAGCCTACTGTGGTGGATTGTTAATTGTAATAGCTATATCTTTCCAGTTTCCATATACCTAAATACGTAAAGTTGTTTTCAGGTTGCCCTAGGTATGCTAAGAGAGGAAGGGATTGCTTCTTTCTACAACGGTCTTGCCCCTTCTCTAATTAGCATAGCACCCTACATTGCTGTGAACTTTTGCATTTTTGACCTGTGAGCATACCCTTTACTGCTACTTGCCTGCCTCTATTGACGGAGGATTAATAGATGCATTACATGCATTTAATATGGGACGGATCTCCTTTGTCTTATCAGAGTGAAGAAATCTCTACCTGAAAAGTACCAGAAGAGGCCCGAAACATCCTTAATTACAGCTGTAGTATCAGCTTCCCTTGCTACCCTCACATGCTATCCTTTGGACACCGTAAGAAGACAAATGCAAATGAGGGGCAATCCATACAACACAATACTTGATGCTATTCCAGGTAATGTTTTTTTTCGCAGATAAGTGAAATTGTTGTAAAATTGGTGTATCGCGTATGCAATTGCTGGCATCCAATGGTGGTTGTACTCCCTCCATCCCCATTTGTTGTGTCTTTATGACTTTGATGGTCAAATGATTTCAATTTTGAACTTTGTTTTTTGCCATTTTATACACTATTTACAAGACTGTACTACTTTTTGTAGATATAAAAACAGTTGTTTTGATAAATTGAAATAGACAAATCTTACATTACGTTGTTGCGTATATTAAGGGAAAGTCGAAGTTAAATTAAATTTGACGATGACAGTCGAATGGTGACAATGAAATTGGGATGAAATACTATTTAAAATTTGATGCATGTTCGTGCAATTTGTTGAAGTGTTATGGTCCATGGATACATTATCTGATTTTCGTCTCATTATAGGAATTCTCTGAAGAAAGTACCATTTCCTTTTGATTTCCCAATTCATGTGAATTGATATAAACTATTTGGTTGAGTACAAGAATTAGAATTCCATGAAAATTCCCGCTTAACGAGGGGCCCGTCGGTAAGCAACTTCTTCCGTTATGGACAAAATCCCCATGAATTCCCAGTTTTTGTGATTTGTACCAATTCACGTGATATGAAATTCTTGTGTTTTCTGGTGCACAACTGAATGACCTTTTAATAAAATTATAGTAATAAATTTGTTTCATGTAGCCTCGCATTCTTGGTTAGTTTGAGTTAAGAGTCTCAGGATCGATCCATCATGTGCTCTTTAGTAGACTTTTTTTGTTTTTTTTGCTTATGGCTGATGTTTTTTATACTACTTTTTCAATTTTTCTTTTAATTTTTTATTTTTGTACTTTTATTTGTAAAGGCTGGTTTGCTTATTATTTTAATTTTCACCGTTATAATTATTATTTTCAAGATACTGCTCCGTGTTTGTTTACTTTTATGCTTTTTGAATTCTTGCTTCTTAAATCTTACTTCCTCCATTTCATTCAATTCTATACATTTGCTTTTTGGGCACTATACATAAGTTTGGAGAATCTTCGATACAATTTATAACATATCGCTTAAAAGATAGTCATGCGATATCTTGTTTAAATTGTCTTATCGAGTATATTGTGGATATCAATTTCTTATAATTTTTATTAATATGTAACTAAAGATATGAGAAAAAGAAAACGAGCATTGATATACGTGTATAAAACAAATGTATAGAATTGAAAGAAATGTATATATTATGGAGTCATATTGGATGCCCTAGGTGGTTTTAGATGACGATTCATCTAAGTCGTCGCCAAATCATTTTGGGACTAAGGCTCATGCCTAAATGGTCTCGGATGTTGATATGTTTGCCGACCAAATAATTTTAGGATTAAGCATTTGTTGTTGTCACATGTGTCCCAAATTAATAAATGTAAAACCATGTTGCTACTCTTGTAACCAATTGGTTAGGATGGGAACTCATGTTTTCCATACAAAGTAGACTCTCTCCTTGTGGGTGTGGCCCAAACCCATTTTATGTGGAGTTTATAGTTAAGTCTTCATATGCGGATTTTGATCTTTTTGATGTAGTGTTTGGGAGTTGTACAAGAGAATTTTTGTAGTGAACTTCGGTTACGAATCAGAAACCTTCAATCAAACTAATTACTGTTCGTCTGTAAACTTCTTGAGAACTGGCTAAAGGTATGATTTACTAGATAAAAAATAAGGACAGTGTTAACGTGTACCATCTTCTTAATGACCTGTTTGAAGTGTGCTATGTGGCGTCCATGTCGTTTTGAAATCAAAGTGCACGGTCACGGTGCATCTCAGAGTCTCATGTTATAATGTTTGTTCCCTTGACACTTGCAGGTATTGTGGCACGTGATGGCTTGATTGGACTATATAGAGGTTTTGTACCAAATGCTCTGAAGAACTTGCCAAACAGCAGGTTTGCTGCCCCGTCATCGTCACATACAGATCTCCCTTTTTTCTTCTCTTTAGTGGCCTTCTGATTTCTTTTGGAAAAATGATGATTTTTGTTGCTTAGTCATGACACCGAGACTAGAACTCGCAAAATTGACCCAAAATTACACCTGACATTACCCCAAACTAAATAATATGTAAGACACGATATAAGCTGATCGTACCCGAAACCACTCGACCAAAAATGTGTTGATCCAAATTAATTAATTTGAAATAACATTTAAGTTACTTAATGCTTCAAAATGACAAACATCTTAATTAAGATGACCCAAAATTACCGAATCGGACTGACTTTACCCGAAACGAACGGACAAGAAGTGCATAACATACATGATCCGCTTCGACTCAAGTGCATAATCTTCCCAAAATGATCAGACACAAATTGATGTGATCCAAGAGAGTTGTTTTGAAGGTCTCATCAAGACTACTTGTGCTCACCTGATAATGTCCAAGAATATAAACCCTTCATTGTTAAAGTTTTCTTCTTGACTCCATAGATACTTGTATATTTGTGTTCAGTTTAATCTTGTCAAAGAGTTGCTTCTCACTTATTATGGTTTGGTTATTGCAGCATTAGGCTGACTACCTTTGATACAGTGAAGGGTCTAATTGCTGCTGGGGAAAAAGAGTACCAGAGAATTGTCGAGGAGAACCGTCAAAAAGCAAAAACAAGTTCATAATCCGGAGTTATTGAGCTTCAAAACACACCGTTTTTATCTTTTTGGTAGCCAGTGTTTGTGGAGTATACAAATTCTAGAACAGGTCAGAGAGCAAATGCTAATGTCATGTCATCTAAGGTTATTAGGAATTGTAATGGGATAATCAATTTTGCAGAATGTAGAAGGATATAGGAATCTATGTAGCAGCATTTTAATTAATTTACTTGTAGATTAATGTTTTATTAAGGTAATTTATTTGTAATATTGATGTCATTCATTTTTTCCCCAAGCATTCTCCGACTCTCCGTACATTATTATTTGCACATCTTATTGTACTCGTTTGATGTCAACATTAAGCTTACATTTCGTCTTAAATGGGTCACATTTACCCCGTCTTTTTTAAAAGACGAAATGTGACCGTATTCAGCAAAGACTTATTGTTTTTCTTTTAGGGGCAAAACATTCAGCTATTTTAAATGCAACATCGTTTTGCAATCTTATCGGTGATCTTGTTATTACCATGAGTGTATAACTGTATATGCTGTATGACGATGTAACAACGAGAAGATTAGTGTTCTTTAATTAAAAAAAAAAAGTAGGAAAAAACAAGAATGTGTCCAACTTGTTTTGAAAGTGAAATTATGTTGAGACATCCAAGCTCAAACAAATTTAACTATTTTCCTACATCTTATTCACCATACTATTAAAATGAGGAACGCCAATTAACGATAATGTCCTAAGTAGAAGCTTGACGAGTATTACACATTCCAGGATTCCTGGCACACCAAAGCGGTTGAATGGGCTCAGCTCCAATCCCCCTACTCACCATCCTATACCGCCACTGGTTTAGCCTGTCAGTCGCCTCGCCATACCTTTTCTTGCCGGTCTCATCGCGGTTTCCAGACCACATGGCTTCGGCAAATGCTGAAGATCTGGGCCACAACCTAGAATCCAGTACTGTAGGATCAGCCTGCTCAGACCACAGCGCCACTTCACCTCCCAATACCAGCTTCTTCTCCTCTTCGGTCAGCCCATATGTGATATCGTAGTTGTATATGAGCTGCCACGTCTTGAACGGGGCACACCATGACCCGCCATTCCCCTGATCCGTGCCCGGGGGTCGATCATATTGGCTGTCATTTCCCACAAACCCACCGTGGCCACAGTCCAGGTAGTAGTAATCAGACGAGGAAACAATAGCACGGTAGCCCATCGACACAATCCGTTTGGTGTTGTTGGGTCCACCGTTCCATGTCTGTAAAATTGTATGCTTGGGGGGTAAAATTGAGCGGTCCTGAACCCGTATAGTAGCGTCTAGTAGAACATCTTCCCAGTAAATGGCGGTCTTCTTGTGTGAAATAATGTAAGGAAGAGTCGTATTGAGAAATTTCTCAAGGAGGTCAGAGAGGGTCTTGTTCTTCGATAGAAATGCTTGAATGGTAGGGTCGGAAGTCCAGCACCTTGGAACGACCTCGTCTCCACCACTGTGATAGAAGGGATCCGGAAAGAGGGAGAAGACATCCTTTAGTATATTCTGGACGACATGATACGTCTTAGGGTTGAGTGGATTGAGCTGTCCGCTTCCTGGTTCAGAAGCAAACCTATCTTTCCAGTCGGATCCCGCTGGCCACCAAAACTTATCAGCACAAGTGACTATGTCTGGATGTGCTGCTGCCCAAGATCCCGTATGCGCTGCAAACATTTTAACATTCTTCTTCTTATATTCAATCGGAAGGTGATAATGAACATTTGTATAAAATCCAGGAAACAGCATCAAAGACGTAAGAAGAAATACCAGGAGCATCGATCTCAGGAACAACCCTGACGCCATGATCAAACCCAAACTCGACAACACGAGCAACATCAGCAGGAGTATACTGCATAAAGGGGCCATACGAACCCCGTACCGCTAACTCTGGTTCAGAAGGCAACAACAGTGGAAAAGAATGAGAATCAGTAATATGCCAATGAAAGACATTAAGCTTATTAGCACTGATAGCCATAATAGTCCTAAGTATATCCTCAACACCATAATAATTCCTTGAAGTATCCAACAACAAACCCCTATGCCCATACAATGGCTCATCCCATATCTCCACCCCCACCGCCACACGACACGCTGCGTGCACTGACTCTGACTCGCACCAAACAAGCTGCAAAAACGTCTCTAACCCTCTCATAGCTCCCCACGGCGTCCTCGCCTCCAGTAAGGCGGGGCCTGCCGTGGGGACTGTGAGGTTGTATGACTCGTCCACCCCGTGCTGCAGTGGCGCTGTCAAGTCAGCCACTCTGACTTCGAGCTTGGACAATGTTGACGGTAGCAACGCTGTTTTGGGTGGGTTTATTGGCGGAGTGTGGCGGTCAGTTCGGATCTGATGCTGGTAACGGGTAATGGCAGCTGCCAGGTGACGGTGGTTGCTGTTAGTATTGATGGTGAATTTCCGGCAGAGTATGGCGGAGGTTGGTGGAGACCACACCATTTTTCTGGGTTTGGGCCATACGTTAAGATTGGAGGATTGAGCTTGAATGAAGTAAGTGAAGAATACGATTAAAAGCAGTGAAGCGCATGAAATTGTAGGTGACATTGGATTAGTTTATATTGGGAAATGTGACAGAGAAATTATTAGTGGATGAAAGGTGAGAGTTGTCAACTGTTAAGTAGTGGTGTTAATGGTTGACTTGCTTGCAAGTTTCAAGCTTCCATTACAAAGTGATTTGCAAACCAAGTACCTTGTAACAAGGTAAGCTACCATTACGTCATAATCTTATTAATTACGGACTAATTAAGTTTGTAAGTGGAAGGGTAAGTGAAAAATCAATGATTCCCACTTGCCCTCCCACTTGCAAGCCTGTGAAAGGGATCCGATATCGTATCCCCGGAACATTAATGTGCATATCCCCCTCGTGGCGGGAGAGTCACAACGGGCGTACTCGGGGTGTGGAACTGTCTCTCGCCGGACCACCAATATAGATCAATCATCATCCCAATCACAACATCATCACAACAATCATCATCAATAATATCATCAACATCAATCAACATATAAAAGTACTGAGTAGGGAAACCCTACCAGAAGACAATTCCGCAAACAATGACGCATAACTAGAATTCTTCATCTACGAATCCTTCTCCTAACAATATATACAATACTGTTGATCAATAACAATCTAATTCCCCATCCCCAAATCAGATTAGGTTTTCAATAAGACTACCCAACAATATAATTAAATTAGAGATAAGTATACTTAATTACGGGTGTTGCTCATTCATGGTCAAGAATTACTCATTCATGGCCAAGAATGACGATTATACCCTTCACATTTCACATACCCATTTTCCCATTTTCCCAATTGTAAAATTCTCTCAATCTCCCCCAACCACCCTGCATTCCTGCAACATTAGACCACCATCCGACCAAACACCCTCGCCAACACACCACCTACACCGACCGCACTGCACGACCCACCGCGCCGACTCCCATACACCGACCGCACCCGACGACCCACCGTGCCGACTCAACTACACCGACCGCCTGACCCACCCCGCCTGTCCGCTTCTTTCGCCGTGCCTGTCCCCGCTTCTGTGACCGCGCCACTAGCTTGTCGCCTCAGTGCACCAGTCGACCAACTTCTCAACCATTGCTGATACAGTAATGACAGTGTTAAATTTTCAAAAGAAAAAAATAAAAAAAGAAATATGGAAATATGGTCGTTCCCTCCCCCTCCCCTGCACCGACTGACCGGAGGTCGGCGTCCGCTCCCCCTCCCCTGCACCGGCTGACCAGAGGTCGACGTCCCCTCCCCCTTCCCTGCACTGGCTGCCGACTTCCCTCCCCTGCACCGTCTGACCGGAGGTCGACATCCCATTCCCCTCCCCTGCACCACGACATGGCCGACATCACCATGAACGACACCACAAAGGCCGACGCTGACATGTCCGACGCCACCATGGCCGAGAGTCTCACCATGGCCATTGACGCTAATTTCAACAAACCCTAATTTCATTAGTCTAATTAATTAATCTATGTAAACTGATAACATTATTGATAAAGTAAATTTGGAAGCAGTTTTACTTGATCGACATGAGGATTAGACTTCATAATTGATTGATTGTCACGAGAAATAGGGTTCATAATTGATTAATCTTGAGATATTTGATTAGTTAGAGAGGAAGAAATTAGGGAGTGTTTCTTTTTTTTTTTTGGGGGGGAAGAGTAGGGTATGGAATATAAATGATAAAAAGTCCATGAATGAGTAATTTGCGTCCATGAATGAGCAATTACGCTTAATTACAACACGGCTGATGCGAAAGAACGACTTCGACGAACCAATGCAACAATTACAATCCCAAGCTTTAGTGATGAATTAGGATGATTAAGGGGAGATTAGAGAGTGTTGATCAAGTGAGTTTTAGGGTTTTATAATTAGTATTTAACTTACGGATTAATGTATAACCCCTTAATCATCGTAATTCAAAACCGCTCGAAAAAACTTGTCAGAACGCTGTACTCGGTCAAGTGCACAAAATACTCGGCCTAGTACACTGCACTCGGTCGCGCACCTGACAATGTCAAATCGAGTCGTATTAATTAGGATAATTTAGTTACCTATTAATGTTAATTTATGCGTCTTTAGTACTCCTTATGTATTAAGTAATTCTCTTAGCCTTTTGTTGTAATTTAATTTAATTAGATTATTTAGAAAAGTTATTGATGTTAAGCATTGAAATGTATGCCGATAAGGTGCACATTTGTGAGGTTTTGGTTGTTGTGTTATTTTGGAAGCATTGGCATGCAAAAACAAGACCAAAATGAAGATTTGAAGTGTCAGTTTTGCAAGGGTCAACTTCAAACGAGCATATATTGAGTTATAGACCTCATATCGATGCAAGGCCAAGTGGAGGTGATATCGTATTCTCTTAGCTTTACAATGGTAGGCCGCGCATCTCAAATGACCAAGAAACGAGAGAGATATGACTCTCGCAAAAACATGCTGCAAAGCTAATAAACGCAGCCTACGTCATATAACGCAGCCTGAGCTTTACTCTGCCTCCGCGGACTCAAAAATCATTTATTCTAATATTTTGAAGGTTCGCTTTTGTGTGATTTTGAAGGGTATAAATACCCAATATTCCTTAATCTTGTCCGTTTTAGCTTAATTTTCGGTTAATTACTTGTTCTAGTTAGTTTAATTAAGGAACTTGAGTTGTAAACTGAAGAATGATGACTCAGATCAATCTACCATTGTTTTAATCAAAGTTCTCATCTTTCTTAATTATTCCATCAAAATTAGTATATTTCTCTTATTAATCTTGTTTTCCCATTAAGTTTTCATATCATTACTTATTTGTTGTTGAATAATTATTAGTAAATGTTTGTTACTGTTATTTTCTTAATGAAATCTTTAGTCGTTGTTGAATCCGATATTACCATGAGTGAGTAATAAACTTGCTAGGGTTAGTGGGGGATTATGGGTATGATTAGGGGGTAGTTTATGCATGTTTAGTCTTATAGTCGATTATTGCTCTTATTTCCAACTCTTGCGCTCCATATATTCGATGAAATGCTTGTTTGACAGCTTGCTTATTTCTTCATTCGTTTTGCATGCTTTTAAGATCGAAAGCCTTAAGCTTTGCTAGAACTTGCTTGTTGTTGGTAGGCGGACCTAGTTTACGTGTGAGCTAGCTAGTGTCGGACTATGGTGGTATAGTTAGATTGAGAGACTCGACCCATTTGTCAAATAGGACCCCAAATTGACTTAGACTTGACTAATAAAGCCCCTAGTCACCCATATGATCGAACCCACTTACCTTTTTCTCCTTATTGATTAATTCCCGATCTTTTCACTCTTAGTTTTATTTCACATGTTTCTTCTTTTTGTCTTTCCTTATTGTTAGTAGTTTTAGAACAAAACCCAAACTCAAACACTAGTGACTTGCTAGAACCTTAGTAGACTCACTTAGATTGAATTGAACACCTTCTGTCCCTGCGATCAACACTCTTACTTACCTACGCACTTTATACCAACATCACCTAATTTTGTATTCGTATTATTTATCATAACCCTGTTTGGAATATTCATGTCCTAGGACAAAGTCAAGGCGCTGCAAATGTAAACAACCCGGGAATGAATAGTTCTGATGTAATCATAAATATGGATGCATATGAATCATCAAACTCTGAACATACTTCTTCTTTGGTTTCTTCTGAGGAGTCTTGTACATATGGGAGTAATATCCTATCTAGGGCCATTTTTGAAGATGATATAACTGTTGGGGAGGAGATTAGCACCCTACTTGAACTTAATATTGAGGGGGCTGTTGAAGTAAGTGTCCTCAACAATAGTGCGATCATATAATTAAATCTCAATAATAAGAATAAAAGGGATGATGACTATTATAGTCAACTGTTCAACATAAATCGGTAACGATTGGGTCAATTGAGTTTGACGTTACTGTCGTATGATGGTAGTGATCAGTTGATCCCTTGAGGTCACACCTAAAGGACAATCCCCTAATCATGTATATTAATTAATTGTTTAGCCATACAGATTAATTAATCCCTTGAATTGAACTAAATTTATATTGAAAGTGAGAATTATATCTTATTGTAATATGATTAAATAAGATTCATTTTAGTAATTTAATTGTTATATTACTAAGATTGCATTATGTTTATGGAACATTTGAAATAAGCAAATTTGGTTGATTATAATTAAAAAAAGTTGTAGATTTATATTAACCAAATATGAGATGACCCATTTTGTTTACCTGTAATTATAAAATGTGACTTAAAATGTTAAGTGTACTTTATTTGTTATGAAATTGCATTTAAATTAGTTAAATGCACATTTATAATCTAAATTACATGTTACATGACACATGTCACATATGTGACAAATGACAAAATACAAAAATAAAATAGACACCCATTTTATATGGGTGCACCGATTTTTGTAGTGTACAAGAGGGTAATTAGTTTTTGTGTATTATTCTAATTGGGAATTAGACACAATCATACACAAAACTGTAGAGTCTATTGATCGAATACGAAAGAGGGGGGGGGGGGGGGAATTGAGTATTAAAAACTAGCCCCACTTTTTCAATTTTTATGATATGTAATTAATTATTTGATCTTATAGATTAAAATCAACTAATTAATTAATCAAAGTAAGCGCAAGTAACGAAATAACGAAAAGTAAAGAGAGTAGAGAGAGGCACACGAATTTTTGAAGTGGTTCAGTTTCACACGTTGAAACCTACGTCCACTATTCTCGATTAATAATTCTTAGTACCTTTCTACGGATTACAAAAATTATCAACCCACTCGTATAATCAACTATGATTATAACTCAAGGTGAGTATCGCTAAATACTCTATACTATCTTACGTTAATAAGAAAGTACAATATAACTCACACATATTCTCGTTAAAGAATTGTAAGATTATGTGATGTACTATTATCCAATAACGTATTTCACGCGAGCGATTGATAAAGATTGATGCACGACTCTTTTGAAAAACAAACACTAAAAATAATAAATATTTTGCTCAAGGTTTGCTTTAAAACGATTTTGGAAAATTCTCTCAACAAGTATGTGTGTCGTGTATATTTCGTGTATATCATGCTTGAGATGGGAAGGAGTATTTATAATAAAAGCATAGGAGATCTAAAACCCTAGCTTAATATTTAAGAAAGATATTTATCTTTAATATCTTAAAATAATATTTACTTTATCTTTTAGAAATATGTTTATCTCAAAATATTATTTGGTTTATCTTTTAGAATATCAAAATATTTATCTATATAATATTCTGCTTTATCTTTTATTGAAATATATTTATTTTTAATATCTCAAAAATGTTGTAAGATTGAAGTCCATAGACCTTAATTAGACTCCTCTAATTAGTTGCTAAATTACTTGTTAATTTAGTATTTAATGATATATGTAACATGCATGCAAATATAAAGACATTTATATAAAGAAGAAATTTCCTCACATTGATATGGAAATTATGGGCACAACAAGAACTCCTTCTTGTTGTTCTTGAGCTTAATAATATGGATGAACAAAGAAATCTCCAAACTAGAAGACCTCCTTCAAGTTGCACCAAGATTAACCCCAAATAATCTACCCTTATTATTAACTAGATAATAAGATAGATAATATACTACTAATATTAGACTATATTACTACACTAGTAATACTTAGGAAATATTAGTATATGAGAGTTTTAGTGAGAGGAAGGATTTTAGAGAGAAGTAAACAAATTGCACAAAATGAAGTAGTAAAATAATGAACAACATTTGTTCATTATATAGCCAAAATGGCCGGACCATTTAGTCCAAAAATGACTCTTATTTTGTTCAATTTGATCACATGCATTAGAGTGGAGTGTTGTAGTATAAGTGATGATTATTTCTACTTGTTATGTCACTTTCAATTTGTAACTAAAGAGTGTAAACAAGAACAACAATCATCACCTTTGTTTACTACAATCTAACCGGCCACAATGGCCTAGTTTGGTCCATTTTGATTTTTGATATTTGTCTCACAAATACTTATTGATCATATGGTTAATTATCTTGTATAATTAAGTGTTAATTTGATCATATAACAATTATATGACTCAATTAAATAAATAATATGTAATTAACATTTTAAGTAATATTTTACCATTATATCAATATATAATGGGTCCCACAATGCTTGGTTAATTTATTTTACAACTCCTTGTAAATATAATTAACTAATTACCTCTATCTCAAAACCTCAACTAATTTAGTAATTTAACGCTTAATTACTAAGTTAAATCTTATTTAATCGTATTAAAATAAGATATAAATTTATTAGTCAATTATCGCATAATTGAAAAATAAGTTTAATCGAATTTGAGTTCTTAACTCAATTTCTAATAATTAACTCTCGTACATATCGAATATATGTAATGTAATAATTAACTGTATCGTATACAAATAATTAGTTACTATTTGGATTTCATCCTTTAGGTGTGACCAAAAGGGATCAGTTGATCACCGCCGTCAAACGACAATAACGTCAAACTCTAGTCAGCCAACCGTTATTGATTTATGTTAATCAACTGACTAATCATATATATAGTCAATAAATATCCCAATTATATTTCTTAATAGGATTTATTATGTGGCGCACTATTGTGGAGGACACCTACTCCTACAAAGATATAGTAGAATCCTAGATTAAGGTAAACAAGGAAAACAACCTAAGGAGGCCGAAATTCCTATCTACACGAAACCATAGGAGCACGCAACCCTAGGAGGCACAATCCTAGGTTTCCACGAAACCATAGGTGGCTCAAACCCTAGGTGGACTTATTAGGTTAACAACAAATTGAGATAGAATATATTAGAAACCCTAGGTAGCATGACAACCCATAAGTTGTATTACTAACCGATAGAATCTCATAAATATATTCTCTATTAAAACTTTTAATAAATATAAAATCTTTCACTTTTTGAAAACATTTAAAATATTTATTTTCAAAATCATGCATCAACATTTATCATCCAAAGTTATAGGCTAAAGCTATAACTTTGAACTTAAAATCACTTGAATGGTATAGTTGCCGTGAAGAGTACGGATTCCTAGTACCTAAGAGGGGGAGGGGGTGAATTAGGTACCTTTTAAAATTTTCAACTAGTTCTTTATGAATTAAAGCGAGTTGAGTTGAAGAGTAAAGAAGATTTCTGATCGTGGCAACAGTCAGTTGAACTGTTACCGGTTCCTTTCAGATTGAAGCGAAGTTGTAGTTGACAGTATTGATGACTGTTGCTATGATAAAGTAAAATACGTTAATTAAAAGTGCATCGGAATTAAATAATATAAAGATCAGCGGAAATAATAAAAGGAAAGATCAACACACGATTTTGAATTGGTTCGGCCTTCACTCTAAGGGCCTACGTCCAATCTTCATTATATTGCTTTGTTAATAAGAAATCTACTCCGACAACTTAAAAACCCCTACAATAAAATGGCCAACAACCTACTCCGGTTGCGAAAGAGTTTAAGAACACACTTGTTCTAAAACTCGACTCTTGAACTGAAAAGTTACATGATCTTTGTTCCTCAAATGTTGTTCTAAAAAAGAACCTGTGAGGACAATTTCAAGATCTAACTATTCAAGTAACAAGAACATATTACAATGGCAACAGTAGTCTAGACTGTAACTCTTGAAGACTTTGAAATAATTTGCAAAGAGAAAGGTTTTGAAAACACTTAAAACAATTTTGCAAATGAAAGATTATGCTCTCGAAAGTCTTAGGAAATCTGAGAGATAAGTGCTATGTATTTATAGAGAAATGAGGATGACTTGAAATGATTAAATAAATAGCTTGCAAGTGGGCAAAAATGATGTTTCACAAAAGTAGGTATTTGACAACAAAGGTAGACTAGAAAGAATAGCTCAAAGACTTTCTTAAATTGATTATACCTTCTGATTTTTACTGGTGAAACAAACACAAAAGGACAAGACCTTTCAAGGGGAAAGATGGAAAAGCCAAGCTTTGCTTTTTGAGAAGAAAAAGGTGTTTATCCATTTTAAGGAAGATGATTTCAAAAAGATTTTTTCCCCCCCTCTTTTACTTACAAACCACTTTCAAATAAATTGCAATCTCAGATTTTTAGAGGGAAACTCGTTTTCAAAGGCTTTTGGATTTAAATATGAAAACCGAGTTTGTTCAAGAGGTTACAAACAAAGGCAACAGTCACGCTCACTATGACTATAGCAGATAAGTGTTACTCTTGCTTTTCAGACATAGGCAACAATCAAACTTACTGTTATCAAACAGATGAGTATAACTCTTGCCATTTCTCGTTGTCATGTAGTATACTCAAGTACTTTTACAAATGTGCTCACATCTTAAACCAACAACAACTATGACCGAATTCTTGACTTCTTTCTTAATCAACATTGCAATTGGAGAGGCATTGGAACCTAAGAGATAATCACTTGACAAACATGTTAAATTGGCATGTCATCATCAATATAAACCCAACAAATTCCCCCTTTGATGATGACAAGCCCAATAAACGAATGTTCCCAAAAGTTTCCCCTCAATTGGTCAGTCAATATTTCATCCAAATGAGAATAAGGTCAACTAGGTTTATGCAATTGGACAAGAACCTAGGATCAAGTCACAAACATAGCTACTGTTACTACTTACCCTAAGGTATTAAGCAAGAGTTAATGAATCACATGCGCACACAACATGAGTTTACCTCTTCCCCCTCTTGATATCATCAAAGGGTAAAGAAGTCTCCCCCGGACACAGACAAAGCAAACATAATTATCAATAACATAGCATCTATTATTAAGCACAAAACTAAAGTTCAACGAAAAGACATCAGTAGGTTTGTTTAGTACGCCACCAAAGGATAGAAGGAGGCGAGCAAAAAAGATCAAGACGATCAAAGTACGATGGGATCATGTTTGTCTAGATCATCAATAGCCCTATGCTTCTCACAAAGGTCCTTCTAAATATTCCTTCCTTCTTCTTTCATGAAGGCATAGATATCATCAAAAAGAACCACAAGACTCTCAAGTTTTCCCCCCGAAATGCTCCTTATCACACCCTTTGGTATTCGTCACACCCATGGAAGTCAATTTACCATTTTGAACTCGAACACTTATTTTCTCAAATTGACATATGTAGTAACCCAAAACTTGTGTTCACCGTCAACCCTTTATTTCTTGAAAAGCAAAGATAACCAAACGCCATATGCAAGTTGTAACTGGAAGAGCGAAGTGAGATAACCAAATATACAATACCTCGGCGGAGGAAGCCAAGCTCGTAACTATTGGATTCACGCCTTTTTTTTCGATTTTTTTTTTTGGCGATTTTAGAGCTTGGGATCTCTTATAAAGTCGAATCATCCTCAATGATGGCCACCTTTTTCGAAAGAGCGACGATCTTCTTAGCATACCCTTTTGTCGAATAATACCTTTGTTTGAGGAAGTTTTGAGAGGGTTGAGAGGTCATCTTGATTTGAGGTAAGGAGATGGTAGAATTTAGGCTCGTTTTTATCATGGTAAAAGAGGAATTTAGGGTTTTGTTTTGTTGAGAGAGAAGGTAAGTGAGTGAAAGTGAATGGTTGAATTTTGATTTTTGACTGTGTTGATTTTTGTGAGGAAAAATAGTGACAAACTTTACTAACCATATCATGTCAAGTAGTTGAACTTAATTGAATGCAAAATATTGTCATGCTATGTAAAGATTAAAATGAGGTGTAATGACTAGATTAAGAGGAAACATGCTTACATACCAATCTCATCAATCATGTGTGAAATTAGCAAACACATATTAGAATTACAAGCAATTAATTAAACCAATTTCCAACCGAAATTTTTCGAATTGTTCTCTTGCAAGTGGTTTAGTAAATATGTCGGCAATTTGATCTTCGATTTTGCAAAAGATAAGTTTAATATGACCCTTTTCTACATAATCACGAAGAAAATGATGACGAATCTCAATGTGCTTAGTTCGCGAGTGTTGAATAGGATTTTTGGAAATATTAATCGCACTCGTATTATCACACATAATAGAAATTAAGTCAAAGATCATACCAAAGTCATGTAGTTGTTGTCGAATCCAAAGAAGTTGTGAGCAACATTAAGCGGCACTAATGTATTCACTTTCGGCCGTTGAGAGAGCAACCGTGTTTTACCTTTTCGATCCCCAAGAGATAAGACATGGACCCAAGAACGTAGCAATTACGGATGTACTCATTCGATCTAATTTATCTCGAATTGGTTGAGCTCTTTTTGCATGGCCATCAACCAGTAGGCATCAGTCAAGGCTACTGTTACATAAGCCGGTTCAATTTGAGGGATGAATGCATTGTGGGCACAAAAGATCTTGAGGAAGGCTCTTGCTTTGATTCCCGACCGCACATCACTTGTTAGGTTGGTGAGTGGGTGAGAACTCTGATGTTTCCACTTCTTAGGCTTGAAGGTTGTTTGTTCCTCCTCAATTGAATCACCATCTACGAGTTGAATGATTTGATGAGAAGGTTCATTGATTGGAGTACTGGCAGAGGTCACAGTAGGTGCTACTGTGACTGATGGAATGCATTGATCAGTTCCCCCTAAACTGCTGCCTTCGTTAGTACAACAGTGGGGCTGTCTGTTGCTGTTCTGTTTCAGCTCTTTCCACCATTTCTTCTTCAATATTTATTGATTCCTCTTGAATCAATCTACTTTCGAACTTATCATTTTCCTCATTATTTTGTTCCTTTCATTTTGTCACCAAATGTTACCGTGCCACCATCGTAAGCTTCAAATGAGAGGAATTGGCTTCTATCTCCCTTCATGTGACGAGAGTATCCACTATCAAAGTACCAATTGCGACCGCCTCTCACCAAGCCCTACAAGAGATTAGAGTTTTAGTTTAGGAACCCAAATAAATTTGTTGGGTCCCTTTTTGTGCCTTGCTCGGTTTAGTAAATCTCTTATAACCCATATTTGCTTGACCACTTTAGTGTTCCTATTGATGTCATTAAACCTTTTGTTACATCCATTGAAAACGTGACCCGTCTCTCCACAATAGTTTCACACAACATATTCGGGAAGGCCAGCATACTTTCTCCTTCTAAAATCGGTTTTGGTTGGATCTTGGTTTCGAACGCAACATTGAGTCTTACTGTTGCCTTTGAAACCAAGACCAACCTTCTTCTCATAATCGAAAGATTGAGAGGTGAGAAAGTTGAGCACGGTTTTACTACCTTCCCATTTTTGATAAAAGAGTTTTGCTTCCAAAAGATTTTTGTTGAGTTTCTCTATTTTGGCAAGATTGGTCTTATTGGTTTGTTGAAAGATTTCTAATTCCTTTTTCTTTTCAACATATTTAGATTTAAAATCCATGACGGAATTAGACTTCTCTTCAACATGAAGTTTGAGACTAGACACACATTGTTCCGAGTATATCCATCTTTCATGACGGTTTCTACATTCAGTTTTGAGAGTTTCACATTCATTCTTTAAGTGATCACGTTCCTTAGTGAGAGAAGAAATTTGATTATTTAAGGTCAAGTTTTCATTGCTGTGATCAGTGGTAACAGTACAGGAGACTGTGGCTTTCAGACGATCAATTTCATCGTTCAACTCACCCATTTCGACTTTAAACATTTCTTGATCCTTTAAAATGTTATCATGTTCTTCGGTTAATGTGGAAACTTGTGAGATTAAGGAAATGTGAACATTTTTAAGTTCAAAATCAGAGGAGGATTCAGTGACTTTAGTCGACTCAAGTTGTTTAGTTAGATTTTTGTTTAACTTGTAGAGTCTTTGGAGTGTAAACTAATAAGGCTTGTGAGTTTAAGGGAAGTTTAGTTAAGCTTACTTAAACTGAAAACAAACATAGACAGAAATGGAGGCTGTTTTAGAGAGTTTGGTTTATATTAACTAAAGTTCAAGGGATATGACTTAGAGAAGCTCCCCTACAGCAAGGCACAAGAGAAGGGACTCAAAGACTAGTTCTGAGATAGGACTAAAGTGTTACAGCAAAGCATTGTAACAACCCGAAATATACCCTATTTTTCTAGTAAAAATATTTACTAACACTTTTCAGTAGAACTTAAGTTTTTAAAATAGGAATTTTTGTTCCGAGTCTTATTTTGAAATTCCGCGTTCGTATTTGGAATTTCTGAGAGATTTCATGAAAAGACCGTTTTTAGTCCTCTTTGACTTTTCTTGACTTTTTAAGTCGTCTTTGACTTTCCTTGACTTTTTAAAAGTCGTCATCGACTTTTCTTGACTTTTAAGTCGTCATAAACTTTTTCTTGACTTTTAGTCATCTTTGACTTTTCTCGACTTTTCAGTCAACTTTGACTTCCGTTGACTTTTCCCGACTCGTCTCATAAGTTTGAAGACCGAAATTTTATTTAAAAAAATAATATTTTTGATTTATTTTTATTTAGATTTATTAATATTTATCATAATTTAATATAATTATTTTGAATTTATTCGGAATTTAAAGAATAACGTTTACGGTTTTTAACCAAACGTCATTTAACTATTCCCGACGCATCGTAATGCGCGCAACAAAATCGAAACTCGACTTTGGCATGATTCACGCGCCCATGTCATCGTTTTCCACTCACATGAGATAGTTTAATTCTTTTGATTAAACTAATAATAATATCTAAATATTTATTTACTTTATCGATCAGTTAACGAAAATTACGCAAATCGTTTACAAAACTGACCCGATATCACCCATACCACACGGTTTTTCTTCCTCTCTTAGCCTTGATATTTTATTTCTTTTCATTATAATACCATAATATCTTGATATTTAATTCAATTAACTTCATATCTAATTAATTACGGTAATATAATTATTATACCGGGTCAATTCCATAACAACAATTTCAAACCCAACTCCCTATTTTGCTCTATAAACTCACGGCTCACACACTCATTCCTACTCACAAACAACTTTTCATTTTTCAACAAATCAAATTAAGATCAAAATATCACTTTCTTTAATCGTTCTTGAGCGTTCTTCGCGTTCTTCATCCGTTCTTCATCGTTCTTGAGCAAAACCTTCATAAAACCTTCATTTCTTGATTAAATCCGTCCTAACTTATATTTCTAGATCTCTCCTCTTCGCTCTCCCATCTCCACGTACGTTTTTATTTCCAAAACGTTTTCAAGACTTTAATTATGGAAATATTATTTAAGTTCTAATAATGTATTCTTGTCATTTCTTATAGGGGAAGATTTTGAAGACGAGTTTGGTGACTCGTATATATTAGGGGAAGACTAGAAGACGGGTTTCTTAGTTCTTAGTTCTTATTATTTTGGTGCTACTTGATTTTAGCTAGCTAAGGTAACGATTTCGAGTTACTCGACGGATAAATGTTACATAGCTTTGGTTTACTTTAGTTTTTGGTTCATCTTTAGTTTTTGTTCATATGATTATGGTTTTATGATTTTAGTTAGTACCATGATAAGTGGTTGATTTTATTATGTTGTAGGAATTTATGAATATGTTGGTGTTCTTGTTATATTTTTATGATTTCTTCATGATGATGATTGTTGCATGTTGGATGGTTAAATTGGATGTTTAAAAATGGATGTTAGTAATTAAAAACATGTTAGAATTAATTGGAAATTGGGGTTGTTGCTTTGGTTGTGTGAACCGTGGAGGAGGGGCCAAACCGGACCAGACCGGCCGGTCCAGGCCGGTTCAGACCCGGTCTGGGATGGTCCATGGTGGGTCCGGGTTTTGGTCTTTGGGTTGTGTCAATGTTTGATTGTTTAATTGTTGTTTTGACGGGTTTTAATTATGTTAAAGAATGCGGGAAATAATTAGAAACGGTTTTTAGTAAAACCGTTAAAAAGGCCAAAACAGCCCATTTTGCCCAAAACAGGCCCGTGGGACCATCCAAGCCCATGTGGGGTCCGGCCCAACTCAGCCCGTGGGTCCCACTTTGGGACTTGTGACGGTTTTTGAGTTATCGTCATTTTTATCGTGTTTTGTAATATTTAGCAAGTGGGAAATGTTAATAAGTAAAATATTAATTAAAAAGGTTTTTCATAAATTATTATT